>JAHHZJ010001974.1:0-36139 GCA_021437245.1 Aegilops speltoides
TTGTGATCGCTTCCGCTTCGGTCTCACGAGGGCGTGAGACAACACTCTCCCCTCTCGTTGCTATACATCACCATGATCTTGCGTGTGCGTAGGAAATTTTTGAAATTACTCGTTCTCCAACAGTGGCATCCGAGCCTAGGTTTTATGCGTTGATGTTATATGCACGAGTAGAACACAAGTGAGTTGTGGGCGATATAAGTCATACGCCTACCAGCATGTCATACTTTGGTTCAGCGGTATTGTGAGATGAAGCGGCCGGACCGACATTACGCAGACGCTTACGCGAGACTGGTTTCACCGCTCTGAGCACTCGTTGCTTAAAGGTGATTGGCGGGTGTCTGTCTCTCTCACTTTAGTTGAATCGAGTGTAGCTCGCCCGGTCCTTGTGAAGGTTAAAACGGAGTCTATTTGACAAACTATCGTTGTGGTTTTGATGCGTAGGTAAGAACGGTTCTTGCTAAAGCCCGTAGCAGCCACGTAAAATTTGCAACAACAAAGTAGAGGACGTCTAACTTGTTTTTGCAGGGCATGTTGTGATGTGATATGGTCAAGACGTGATGCTATATTTTATTGTATGAGATGATCATGTTTTGTAACCGAAGTTATCGGCAACTGGCAGGAGCCATATGGTTGTCGCTTTATTGTATGAAATGCAATCGCCCTGTAATGCTTTACTTTATCACTAAGCGGTAGCGATAGTCGTAGAAGCATAAGTTTGGCGAGACGACAACGATGCTACGATGGAGATCAAGGTGTCGCGCCGGTGACGATGGTGATCATGACGGTGCTTCGAAGATGGAGATCACAAGCACAAGATGATGATGGCCATATCATATCACTTATATTGATTGCATGTGATGTTTATCCTTTATGCATCTTATCTTGCTTTGATTGACGGTAGCATTATAAGATGATCTCTCACTAAATTATCAAGAAGTGTTCTCCCTGAGTATGCACCGTTGCCAAAGTTCGTCGTGCCCAGACACCACGTGATGATCGGGTGTGATAAGCTCTACGTCCATCTACAACGGGTGCAAGACAGTTTTGCACACGCGGAATACTCAGGTTAAACTTGACGAGCCTAGCATATGCAGATATGGCCTCGAACACGGAGACCGAAAGGTCGGCGTGAATCATATAGTAGATATGATCAACATAAGATGTTCACCATTGAAAACTACTCCATCTCACGTGATGATCGGTTATGGTTTAGTTGATTTGGATCACGTGATCACTTAGATGACTAGAGATGTCTGTCTAAGTGGGAGTTCTTAAGTAATATGATTAATTGAACTTAAATTTATCATGAACTTAGTCTGGTAGTATTTTGCAAATTATGTTGTAGATCAATAGCTCGCGTTGTTGCTTTCATATGTTTGTTTTTGATATGTTCCTAGAAAATTGTGTTGAAAAATGTTAGTAGCAATGATGTGGATTCGATCCGTGATCGGAGGTTTATCCTCATTGCTGCATAGAAGAATTATGTCCTTAATGCACCGCTAGGTGACAGACCTATTGCGGGAGCGGATGCAAGCGTTATGAGCGTTTGGCTAGCTCAATATGATGACTACTTGATAGTTTAGTGCACCATGCTTTATGGCTTAGAATCGGGACTTCAAAGACGTTTTGAATATCATGGACCATATGAGATGTTCGAGAGTTGAAGTTAATATTTCAAGCAAATACCGAGTTGAGAGATATGAAGTCTCCAACAAGTTCTATAGCTAAAAGATGGAGGAGAATCGCTCAACTAGTGAGCATGTGCTCAGATTGTCAGGTACTACAATCGCTTGAATCAAGTGGGAGTTAATCTTCCAGATAAGATAGTGATTGACATGAATTCTCTAGTCACCATCACCAAGTTAGTAGAACTTCGTGATGAACTATAGTATGCAAGGGATGCGAAAATGATTCCCGAGCTCTTCATGATGTTGAAATCGATGAAGGTAGAAATCAAGAAAGAGCATCAAGTGTTGATGGTTGACAAGATCACTAGTTTCAAGAAAAGGGCAAAGGAAAGAAAGGGAACTTCAAGTAGATTGACAAGCAAGTTGTCACTCCACGAAGAAGCCCAAAGCTGAACCAAAGCCCGAAACTAAGTGCTTACACTGCAAAGGAAAAGTCTTTGAAGCGGAACTACCCCAATATTTGGTGGATAAGAAGGATGGCAAAGTAAACAAAGTATATTTGATATACATGTTATTGATGTGTACTTTACTAGTGTTTATAGCAACCCCTCGGTATTTGGTACTGGTTCGGTTGCTAAGAGTAGTAACTCAAGCGGAGTTGCGAATAAAGAAACTAGTTAAGGGTGAAGTGACGATGTGTGTTGAAAGTAGTTTCAAGATTGATATGATCATCATCGCACACTCCCTATACTTTCGGGATTAGTGTTGAACCTAAATAAATGTTATTTGGTGTTTGCGTTGAGCATGAATATGATTTGATCGTGTTTATTGCAATACGGTTATTCATTTAAGTAAGAGAATAAACTGTTGTTACATGCTTACATGAATAAAACCTTATATGGTTACACACCCAATGAAAATGGTTCATTGGATCTCGATCGTAGTGATACACATATTCATAATATTGAAACCAAAAGATGCAAAGTTAATAATGATAGTGCAACTTATTTGTGGTAATTGCCGTTTAGGTCATATTGGTGTAAAGCGCATGAAGAAACTCCATCTGATGGGATTTTGGAATCACTTGATTATGAATCACTTGATGCTTATGAACCATGCCTCATGGGCAAGATGACTAAGACTCCGTTCTCGGAACAATGGAGCAAGCAACGGACTTATTGGAAATAATACATACCGATGTATGCGATCCAATGAGTGTTAAGTCTCATGGCGGTATCGTTATTTTCGACCTTCACAGATGATTTGAGAAGATATGGGTATATCTACTTGATGAAACATAAGTCTGAAATAGTTGAAAGGTTCAAAGAATTTCAGAGTGAAGTGGAAAATCATCGTAACAAGAAAATAAAGTTTCTACGATCCGATCGCGGAGACGAATATTTGAGTTCTGAGTTTGGTCTTCAATTAAAACAATGTGGAATAGTTTCACAGCTCACGCCACCGAACACCACAATGTTATGGTGTGTCCAAACATCGTAACCGCACTTTATTGGATATAGTGCAATCTATGATGTTTCTTACCGATTTACCAATATCGTTTTGGGATCATGCATTAGAGACAGCTGCATTCACGTTAAATTGGGCACCATCTAAATCCGTTGAGGCGACACTATATGAACTGTGGTTTAGCAAGAAACCCAAGTTGTCGTTTCTTAAAGTTTGGAGTTGCGATGCTTATGTGAAAAGTTTCATCTGATAAGCTCGAACCCAAATCGGAGAATGCGTCTTCATAGAATACCCAAAGGAAATTGTTGGGTACACCTTCTATCACAGATCCGAAGGCAAGATATTCGTTGCTTAAGATGGATCCTTTCTAGAGAAGGAGTTTCTCTCGAAAGAAGTGAGTGGGAGGAAAGTAGAACTTGATGAGGTAATGTACTAGCTCCCTTATTGGAAAGTAGTTCATCAAAGAAATTGGTTCTGTGACACCTACACCAATTAGTGAGGAAGTTAATGATGATGATCATAAAACTTGAGATCAAGTTACTACCGAATCTCGTAGGTAAACGAGTAAGATCCGCACTGAGTGGTACGGTAATCCTATTCGGAAGTCATGTTACTTGACCATGACAAACCTACGAACTATGAGGAAGCGATGATGAGCCCAGATTCCACAAAATGGTTTGAGGCCATGAAATCTGAGATATGATCCATGTATGAGAACAAAGTATGGACTTTGATGGATTTGCCCGATGATCGGCAAACCATAGAAAATAAATGGATCTTCAAGAGGAAGATGGACGTTGATAGTAGTGTTACTATCTACAAAGCTCGACTTGTTGCAAAAGGTTTTCGACAAAGTTCAAGATGTTGACTACAATGAGATTTTCTCAAGCTGTAGCGATGCTTAAGTCTGTCGAATCATGTTAGCAATTGCCACAATTTATGAAATTTGGCAAATGGATGTAAAACTGCATTCTGAATGGTTTTACGGAGGAAGAGTTGTATATGATGCAACCGAAGGTTTTTTCGATCCAAAGGAGCTAACAAAGTGTGCAAGCTCCAGCGATCCATCTATGGACTGGTGCAAGCATCTCGGAGTTGGAATATACGCTTTGATGAGTTGATCAAAGCATATAGTTTTATCTGGACTTATGGTGAAGCTGTATTTACTAGAAAGTGAGTGGGAGCACTACAACATTTCGATAAGTATATGTGAATGACATATTGTAGATCGGAAATAATGTAGAATTATTCGCAAAGCATAAAGGAGTGTTTGAAAGAAGTTTTTCAAAGAAAGACCTCGGTGAAGCTGCTTACATATTGAGCATCAAGATCTATAGAGATAGATCAAGATGCTTGATAAGTTTTTCAATGAGTACATACCTTGACAAGATTTTGAAGTAGTTCAAAATGGAACAGTCAAAGAAAGAGTTCTTGCACGTGTTACAAGGTGTGAAATTGAGTAAGACTCAAAACCCGACCACGGCAAAAGATAGAAAGAGAATGAAAGTCATTCCCTATGCCTTAGCCATAGGTTCTATAAAGTATGTCATCTGTGTACCAGATCTATTGTATACCCTGACCTTTGAGTTTGGCAAGGGAGTACAATAGTGATCTAGGAGTAGATCACTGGACAGCGGTCAAAATTATCCTTAGTGGAATAAGGATATGTTTCTCGATTATGGAAGTGACAAAAGGTTCGTCGTAAAGGGTTACGTCGATGCAAGTTTTGACACCGATCCGGATGACTCTAAGTCTCAATCTAGATACATATTGAAAGTGGGAGCAATTAGCTAGAGTAGCCGTGCGAGCATTGTAGACATAGAAAATTGCAAAATACATAACGGATCTGAATGTGAAAGACCCGTTGACTAAGACTCTCTCACAAGCAAAACATGATCACACCTTAGTACTCTTTGGGTGTTAATCACATAGCGATGTGAACTAGATTACTGAATCTAGTAAACCCTTTGGGTGTTGGTCACATGACGATGTGAACTATGGGTGTTAATCACATGATGATGTGAACTATCGATGTTAATCACATGGTGATGTGATCTAGATTATTGACTCTAGTGCAAGTGGGAGATGAAGGAAATATGCCCTAGAGGCAATAATAAAGTTATTATTTATTTCCTTATTTCATGATAAATGTTTATTATTCATGCTAGAATTGTATTAACCGGAAACATAATACATGTGTGAATATATAGACAAACAGAATGTCACTAGTATGCCTCTACTTGACTAGCTTGTTAATCAAAGATGGTTATGTTTCCTAACCATGAACAAGGAGTTGTTATTTGATTAACAAGGTCACATCATTAGTTGAATGATCTGATTGACATGACCCATTCCGTTAGCTTAGCACACGATCGTTTAGTATGTTGCTATTGCTTTTATCCATGACATATACATGTTCCTGTAACTATGAGATTATGCAACTCCCGTTTACCGGAGGAACACTTTGGATGCTACCAAGCGTCACAGCGTAATCGGGTGATTATAAAGGAGTACTACAGGTGTCTCCAAAGGCAGATGTTGGGTTGGCGTATTTGAGATTAGGTTTTGTCACTCCGATTGTCGGAGAGGTATCTCTGGGCCCTCTCGGTAATACACATCTTTAAGCCTTGCAAGCATTACAACTAATGAGTTAGCTGTGAGATGATGTATTACGGAGCGAGTAAAGAGACTTGCGATGCGAGATTGAACTAGGTATTGGATACCGAGCGATCGAATCTCGGGCAAGTAACATATCGATGACAAAGGAACAACGTATGTTGTTATGCGGTCTGACCGATAAAGATCTTCGTAGAATATGTAGGAGCCAATATGGGCATCCAGGTCCCGCTATTGGTTATTGAGCGGAGACGTGTCTCGGTCATGTCTACATTGTTCTCGAACCGTAGGGTCCGCACGCTTAAGGTTTCGATGACAGTTATATTATGAGTTTATGAGTTTTGATGTACCGAAGGAGTTCGGAGTCCCGGATGAGATCGGGAACATGACGAGGAGTCTCGAAATGGTCGAGACGTAAAGATCGATATATTGGACGACTATATTCGGAGTTCGGAAAGGTTCCGAGTCATTTGGGTATTTATCGAAGTACCGGAGAGTTACGGGAATTCGCCGGGGAGAAGTATTGGGCCTTATGGGCCATACGGGAAAGAGAGAGGGGCTGCCCTAGGCAGGCCTCCTCCTCCCTCCCTCCTTTATATACGGGGGCAGGGGGCACCCCATAGACACACAAGTTTGATCTACGGATCGTTCCTTAGCCGTGTGCGGTGCCCCCCTCCACCATATTCCACCTCGGCCATATCGTCGCAAAGCTTAGGCGAAGCCCTGCGCCGGTAGTACATCAAAATCGTCACCACGCCGTCGTGCTAACGAAACTCTCCCTCCCCGAAGCTCTACTGGATTGGAGCCGAGGAGGCGTCATCGTGCTGTCGTGTGTCAAGAACTCGGGGCGCCGGATAATGGCGCCGGATCGGTCGGATCGCGAGGAGAACGTCGACTACTTCCTCTACGTTGTGATCGGTTCCGCTTCGGTCTACGAGGGTACGTAGACAACACTCTCCCCTCTCGTTGCTATACATCACCATGATCTTGCGTGTGCGTAGGAAATTTTTTGAAATTACTACGTTCTCCAACATATCCTACCGCCACCGAGCAAACGAGCGGTGGGGTGGACGCCGGCGGAGGAGCGGGCGCCGACGGTGGGACTCACGTCGTCACCAGGTCCAAGGACAAGGCCCCGCAAGGTTCAGCCTCTGCACATCCACCGCACCCCTCCCAGGAGGTGCAGAATCGACAACGCCACGGTGCTCCTGGCGCCGTGCTCGCGTTGGAACAAGGCCAAGCTGATGGGTCGCAGGACGCTCAAGGCTAGCACGCACGCCAGCACGCTGGCACGAGCGTAGTGCGGTCGCCTGGGCGAGATGCTGCTCCATCTAACACTGTTAGGAGTTTGAGCATGTCTCGCACCTCGCGCTGCTCGCCACCGCCACCTAAGACTCCAGAAGAAGCGCTGGCTCGAGCCCAGCTGCTTCTAGATTACCCTCCAGCGCCAGACAAGATCGACGACTGGAGGGCCGCCATTTATAGCCTCATCGGCTTCGCCAACGACGACAAGCCCCGGCAACCGAGCACATCGAAGCCCCGGCAAGACGCCCAGGCGCAAGCCGACGCTGACAAGACCGCTGGGGGTGCCACCACCGTGCACTCCCCGCCCCGAAGGCCAAGATCGCCGACTCGCCGGGCCAACCTCAACACCGACTCCACCGCATCGTCGGACCTGCGAGCCCGTCGCGATCAGCGCCAAGTCCTCCAAGAACGACGACACGAAGACGCTCACACTCGCATCGAGCGCAGAAGAGAAGCGCGTCGCCAATCGACCAGCTGCTGGCCCACTGTCGATATGCATCGCCCGAAGAACCAGCGACTTGCGTCTGACGCAGGTTGCCCTGCGTTCACCCGTGAGCTGCGGCAAGTCGATGGCCCAAGACCAAGAACTTCAAGCGACGCGTGCGAGAATGCGATGGCAGGATACATCCGTTGGAGTTCCTCAGCATCTACACCATCGCGGTGCAGGCTGCCGGGGGACGCGACGAGAAGATCCTCGCCAACTACTTCCCGCTGGTACTCAAGCCCAACGTCAGATCCTCGCTCATGCACTTGCCGGACATCTCCATCTCTTCATGGGCGGACCTGTGCCATCAGTTTGTCGGCGCCTTCACAGGCGGCCACAAACCCCATGGCCAGGAGAGCGATCTTCATCTACTCGTCGAAGGAGGAGAACCCCTGCGCAAGTACATCTGAGATTCAGCCGGTGCGGCGCAACATCCCGAGCGTCCACCCCGCGGTTATTAGCGCGTTCCATCGAACGTCGCGAATAACGCAGGATGAGGAGGAGATGGCGATGTGCAAGATCGAAGATGTCGATGAGCTATACGCTCTAGCCGACAAGTGTGCATGGGCTGAGGAGGGGAGGAAAATCCCCGGAGAAACTGCAGGAGCAGAAGGATCTGACAGTGAGGATGCCCTTCCGGCAAAGAAGAACCGGAGGCGGAATAACAGAAAGAGAAAGGCTAAGGATGTGCTAGTTGTTGAGCAGTCCGGCAACGGAGGCGGTTCCGACAAGGCCAAGGTTGGCGACTCCGGCGAGGCTATGGTGGCCGCCGGCAAGCAGGGCGGCTCCGCAAGCGATCTTGCAAGATCCATCGCACCAAGGGCCACGACCTCGGGCTTGCAAGAAAGTTGAGCGGATGGCGGAGCTACTGAAAGCTGAATACGAGCGCCGCGACAAGGAGAAGGCCCGGGAAGGTGGCGGGGGATCCGGCAAGAAGCTTCCCGCCCGGGGAGGACGCCGCGGCAAGGCCAAGCAGCGGCAAGGAGATAGGCCTCCCCGTGGCCGCGACAAGGACGAAGACGAAGATGAGGATGATGAGATGCACGAGGATGAGACCGACGACCAAGAGTTTCAGAAGGCGACGGAGGTTTTGTGCATCGACGACGGTGCTTCTCTGCACACCTCGCACCGCCAACTCAAACAGTGGGTGCGAGAAGTGAGCGCAACAGAACTGTCCGTCGAATCGCGCAAGCCCCTGAAGTGGTCCAGCACGCCCATCATCTTCGCCGTTGAGGATCACCCAGATCGCATCACTGTGGTCGGGTGCTTGCCGATGTTGGTTTCGCCAACAATCCGCAACCTCAAGGTCACGAAGATGTTGGTTGACGGCGCGGCCGGCCTGAATCTGATCTCTTCCGCGGTGCTCAAGAAGCTCCATATCCCCGACAGCAAGCTCGAAGAGACTGGTACCTTTCAAGGAATAAATCCGGGAAGGAGCAAGCCGAAGGGGAAGATCACACTGCCAGTGACGTTTGGTAGCGAGCTGAATTTCAGGACAGAGAAAGTCGCATTTGATGTTGCTGATTTCTCATTGCCCTACAATGGGATACTCGGCCGTCCGGTGCCTGCCAAGTTCATGGCAGCCTCTCACTACGCCTACAATGTGCTCAAGATGCCTGGTCCGATAAGTGTTATTTCTGTCCATGGCGACAAGAAGGATGCACTTATTTGTACCGACAAGATCTACCGGGAAGCAGCAGCCGCAGCAGAACACAAACCACTTGCCGCTGAAGCTCCCGGGGGGAAGAAGAGGAACAAGTCCGGCAAGAGTAGCTCTGATGCCCACTCCAGCAAGCGCACCTCTTCGGAGTGCTGCGCTACCGCCGAGGACGCACCATCGAGCTCCACCGGCAAGTGCAAGAAGGCAAAGACAGTGACACCTGAGACCAAGAAAGTGGCCGCCAAGGAGGACGGCACTGGTGGTACCTTCACCATCAGTGCCACGCTTGACCCTAAATAGGAAAGCGCTCGTTTTTCTCTGCAGGCGAATGTCGATGTGTTTGCATGGCAACCATCTAACATCCCCGGTGTTCCCAGGAAAGTAATTTAGCACCACCTTGCCGTCTGCCCTCACGCGCGGCCCGTCAAGCAGAGAGTCAGGAAACAAGCAATGGAGCACCAAGAGTTCATTGCAGAGGAAATCAAGAAGTTGGAAGCAGCAGGCCTGGTCCGAGGAGTACTCCATCCAACGTGGTTAGCCAATCCAGTAGTCGTGCGCAAAGCAAACGGGAAATGGAGGCTTTATATTGACTTCACTTATGTTAATAAAGCTTGTCCCAGGATCCATTTCCTTGCGGCGCATTGACCAGATTGTCGACTCCACAAAGAGGATGTGATCGCTTTCATTCCTTGATGCATACTCGGGATATCATCGAGATCTTCATGGCGGAAGAGGATGAAGAAAACCGCATTCATTACTCCATGTGGCACGTCTTTGCTTTGTACGGATGCCTTCGGACTAAAGAATGCTGGTTCAACATTTGCAAGTAGTCGATCATGCTTTTGAGCCACGGTGCACGTAAATGTAGAAGCCTACATGGATGACATAGTGGTCAAGAGCAGAGACAGAGCAACTTTGATCCAAGATTTGGATGAGACCTTCACAAATCTGCGCAAGATCAACCTCAAGTTGAATCTCGAGAAGTGCGTGTTTGGAGTTCCTTCCGGCAAGCTTCTCGGATTCTTTGTATCTCAGCGGGGGATCGAAGCCAATCCCGACAAGATCAAAGCCATTGAACAGATCGAAGCACCAAAGCGCGTCAAGGATGTGCGAAGGCTTGCCGGCTGTGTTGCTGCCCTCAGTAGGTTCATCTCTAAGTCTCTGTTGAGGCATACCGCCATTTTTCAAAATTTTGAAAAAGGCAGGGCCAATGAAATGGACTCCGGAAGCGGAGGCTGCGCTGCAAGACATGAAGAGATACCTATCCTCCACTCCAACACTTGTGGCACCTAAGCCACAAGAGAAGTTCCTGCTATATTTGGCGGCAACCAATCAAGTGGTTAGTGCTGCGTTAGTAGCGGAGAGGGAGGCAGATGATGAGCCAAAGCATCATGGCAAGCGAGTCGATGACAAGCGGTGGCGTCCCGACAAGTTCGGCCCGGCAAGGATGGATCTGCAGTTGCGGAGAGAAGCGAAGAAGGTGGTGCAGGCCCGGTTTACTTTGTGAGTTCCCTCGCAGGGGCTAGATCAAGGTACTCTGGTGTGCAGAAATTGCTTTTCGGCCTACTCATGGCCTCGAGGAAGCTGCGCCATTACTTTCAAGCACATGAGATCACAGTTGTCACTCGCTTTCCGTTGAAGAGGATGCGAGAATCCGAAGCAACAGGCGGGATTGTCAGTGGGCACTAGAATTGTCAAGCTTTGGCCTCAAGTTTGAAAGTACCTCAACTATTGAGCCGAGCATTGGCGAATTCATAGCGAGTGGACGCCAACGCCCGATGAAGAAACTCCGGAGAGGAGCATCCCCGTCAAGGAAGCGAGCAAAGAATGGATCATGTACTTTGATGGTGCCTTCTCGCTGCAAAGGCGCCCGGTCTTGGCGTCTTGCTTGTCGCACCCACCAGAGAGCACCTCAAGTACGTGGTTCAGATGCACTTTCCCAAGGAGCAAGCAACAAACAATACTGCAGAGTATGAAGGCTTGCTTGCCGGACTCAGAATAGCAGCAGAACTTGGGATCAAGAAGCTTATTTTCAGGGGTGACTCACAGCTTGTCGTCCGCCAAGTCAACAAAGATTATCAGAGTCCGTTGATGGAAGCATACATCGATGAAGTGAGGAAGCTAGAAGAGCATTTTGACGGCCTGTAGATGGAACATGTTCCAAGAGCTCAGAATGACATTGCAGATGTCCTGTCAAAATGTGCTGCACTCAAGTTGCCTGTGGAACCAGGGATCTTTGTGCTCAAGCTGACTCAACCGTCTGTGACATCATCAACTGGACAGAGCAAGAAGAGAAAGTTGGTTACTGGCGACTACTTTCCGGCAGAGCTCCCCGAAGCCGCCGCCAAGAAGGTTCCCAGGATCAACACAGAAAGTGCTGAGGAGCAGTCTGCTCCGACAAGCCCCAGGGTTTGTTTCGTTGAAGCAGATGCTCCTGACAAGCTGTGTTCCGACACGCTTGCCGGGGAGCATCACGCTCCGGCAGGATCCCAGATTCTTGCCGTAGAAGCAGATGCTCCCGCAGCAGCGTTTGCGCCTTTAGTCCTTGTTGTCGAGCCACAGGCTCCGGCATGGGCACAGCAGATCGTCCAATTCCTTCAAACAGGAGAACTTCCTAGGAGCAAGAGGAAGCAGAGAGAGTAGCCCGGCAATCAAGTATGTACCAGTTTGTCGATGACATACTGTACAGAAGAAGATTCAACGGAGTGAAATTGAAGTGCATCTCCCGGGAAGAAGGACAGGAGCTGTTGGCGGAGATACATGGAGGCATATGTGGTCACCACATTGGCGCAAGAGCACTTGCCGGCAAGGCTTTCCGGCAAGGTTTATTCTGGCCGACAGCCCTCCAGGATGCAACTGCACAAGTAACCAAGTGTGAAGCGTGCCAGTTCCACTCCAAACAGATTCATCAACCAGCTCAAGCTCTCCAGTCAATCCCTTTATCCTGGCCATTCTTGGTATGGGGGCTCGACATTCTCGACCCCTTTCCCCTCGTATACGGATCACCTCGAGTGCCCGCTTATGATGAGCTAGAGCAAGAGCAGCTGCGGCAAGATAACGCGCTGCTCCTCGAGGAAGATCATCTTCAGGCTGCGGTACGAGCTGCTCGCTACCAGCAATCTTTGCGCTGCTACCATAGCCGCAAAGTTAACGCCAGAAGCTTCGAGGGGGAGAGGATGAAGGTGTAGACCGGGCGTCGTTTAAAGAAGTATGGCCTTGCCGGAACATAGGCGACAGAAAAGCTAAGTTGCCAAAGCTTGAGCATGATCAAGTTTTAAAATTTTAAGTTATATTCCTTGAACGTCCGTGCCTTGTATGGGAAACCTGTGCGCGGAGGAATCGACTCGTGGCTAAGTTGCGCCCTTGATTTGTTTTGAGTCCGCTCAACAATACAAGTCTTTGCAACTAGCCCGACAAGGTTTCTTGCGGAGGCAACACCGCTTGACGAGGCTGCGATGTTCCGCTTTTCAGCAAGTGTGTTTTGCGTGCAAGTTCCCTCAAAGCGTAGGGTAAAAACATACAAGGGATGTAACAGAGTAAAGGATATAACATAGCAAGCTTTGCCCAGAATAAAGTTATATATTACAGTAAATAACTTGCCGCGCTCTAAGAGATTGTTCCTATGACACATCTAGCAGCGGCAAGAACAAGGAAATGAGAGAAAGGTGCGCCGGCACCTGGGTCCCGGCAAGCCAGTGTTGCTGGGGGCTGCGAGTACCAAGACTCATCCCCGGCAAGCCAGAGTTGCCGGGGGCTGCGATATCAGATAAGTTTTTCGTCTCTCATCATGCATCCTCTTATGGACTGGGGAACGCGAAGTCGCGTCCTTGAACGACCGTGCCTTGTATGAAAAACCTGTGCGTGGAGGAATCGAATCGTGGCTAAGTTGCGCCCTTGATTTGTTTCGAGACCGCTCAACAATACAAGTGCGCTGCAACTAGCCCCGACAAGGTTTCTTGCCGGAGGCAACACCGCCAGCAGGCTGCTGATGTTCCGCACTCAGCAAGTGTGTTTGCGCCGGCAAGTTCCCTCAAAGCGTAGGGTAAAAACATACAAGGCATAGAACCAAGTAAAGGATATAACATAGCAAGCTTCCCCTTTTTCATTAAAAACATCCCACTCGGGTACAGTCCATAGAGGATGAAAAACATGAAAGAGAGGACTACAAGTTTTAAATGCAGCTAAGGCCCGGAGGCTTACAAATTAAAAAGATGAGATGCCCGTAATCCCTTTCCTGTCCCTCTTTTCAGGAGGTAGGTCAAGGAGGCGAAAAGGGCAAAAGGGGCACCTAGGCGAGCTACGGGTGCCAGAAGACACCAAGAGAACATCCCGGGGGCCGTCCGAAGGCTGGATGGTGGTGGCGGCGCCGGAAGCGGGGCTCGAAGACGGGGCGGCAGGACGTCAGCACGCTGTCGAGGGCACTACGCCCTCGTACTCCGACTTGATGGCCTTGCCGCCAGCCCTCTTCCCCTTCGGCAGCCTGCCTACGCCAGCCGCCCAAGGAGACGACCCCGGGGAGTTCAAGGGGCCGGCGACCCGGATGATGGGGTCGCCGGTGACGCACGAGGTGACGCCCGATGCCTAGTCGGGCCCTCCACCCTCGTCGTCGCTGTCGCTCTCCTCCTCGTCATCTCGCTCGAGGGGGAGTCTTCGCTATCGGAGGAGCTGTCCACGCAGCACCTCGCCCGAATGTCGGAGTCCCCGAAGACCTTGACGGAGAGGAGGTCGCCCTCCATTAACTTAAAGTGGAGGGTAAACCCCGCTGTCAGGCTGTGGATACGGGCGAACGTCTTCCACCCACGATCAAGATACATCACATTAGGGGCTGGGGATACGACATGGACTCGCGTGCCGCTGATCCCGCAGCCCCTCATGTGCAATCTCAGCGTCTCGGGCGGATCCAACCCCATCACGCTCGCAAATGGAGCTGGAAGCCGGAGGCGACGACGAGGCGCCCGACGCAGCCTGACGAAGAACTCGCAAGGGTCGTCCCCTGTGTGGACCGCCGGGGGGAGAGGAACCGCCGGCGGAGGCGAAGCTGACGCGCCGCCCCGTCCGCCTCTTCCCCGAGCGCCTCGTCCTCACCCTTGACCTCGTCCACGACCACGCCCCCTCCCTCTTCCCCTTGTGGCTGGCTCGCCACCTGCAGGCGCGAGATAGGGAGGATCTGTGTCTGGCGGCGACCCTCGCCGCCACCGATGAGAGGAGGTTTCCCTTTCTCCATGGCGAATGAGAGAAAGGGAGCGGTGAAGAAAGGAGAAGATGAGGAAGTGGGGGTTTTTGCGCTCCCCTTCCGCTCTTTTTAAGGAGCGAGGAGGGGGCTCGGCCGCCCTGCTCAGCCAATCAAGGCACGAGAAGAGCAGAGAATCGGGCCTACCCGCTGCCTCCGCTCGCGACGGCCCAGTTTCCCACTCCCACCGCCCGTGACCCCAAGCGCATGGGAGCCGCGTGGCGGGGATGCAGGGCCGAGGCGACGAATGAGATGACCTCGCCCCGCCCCATGATCACGGGGGGTGGGCACCTCGAAAATCGCGCACGCCACCCACGACGCCGCTATTGACGCATGCCGTTACGGGAGGACGCGGTGGATTCGGAGTGGATCTAGTTTGGACCCAGGCCGCGTGAGCCCGTGCACTGTTTTGGGCCTGGCCCAACAGCGCTCGGCACCGTGTATGGCCCAGGCCCGGGGGCTCCTATCGGTGTACTAAGACAGGTGTACCTCAGTACCCCGAACTTGTGCACGGGCAGTCGCAGCGTCCCGCGGCAAGGCTTGCCGGGCGTCCGCCAAGATCCTCCGCTATTCATATTACTGCCATTCAAGAACAAAGTGTTAACAGAGAAGACAAGGCCCCGGCAAGAGGAGCTTGCCGGGAAGGACAAATACCCCGACAAGAGAAGCTTGCCGAGAAGGACAAGACCCCGGCAAGAGGAGCTTGCCGGGAAGGCCAACAAAGGCACTTCAGAAGACTTGCCGCGACGCACTGCGTGTCCCGGCAAGACCCGACGAGCGGCAAGCTTGCGGGTGCAACAAGACTGCCACCCTGCACCCGAGCTCCAGCGCATCCAACGACGTGTCACCCCAGGACCATCCCAGGAGCACGTGGCGAGGCGCTGTGCAGCCATGCGGTGCGATGTGGCAAGCGAAGCTGACAAGGAGGCCATCGTGGCGATCGGTGGCGCCCCTAACGGTTGTTTCCTACACTGTTGGCGCGACCGGACGGGCATTAAATGCCCTTGTCCCTTGCCGTCAGAGTTAGGTAGGGGACACTGTTAATAGTGGTTGTACCAACCCGCGTTTTTACCTTTTTGCCCCTCTTTCTACGCTGCCACCTGTCGGTAACCCCTTTAACCTATAAAAAGGAGGCCCATGCGTACGTAGAAGGGGTTCGGCTGGTTGGGTTCATTCGACTCACTCTAGACTACAGCATACCCACGTTCTCAAGCAAGAACAAATACAAACACAAAGCAGCAGTAGGAGTTTTATCTCTCCGGAGAGCTCCGAAGCTGGGTAAAATCCCCCGCGTGCGCTCGCCTCGATCTACTCTGTGTGCGCCCCCCGCTCCCTTGCCGGACAAGAAGGGCCCCCCTGCCCCATAGGTGCTCGTGCTCCCACAAAGCCGCGACAGCTGTGCAGGAACAAGGGGTAAAAGGTGCTACTCAAGGATTCCGGCTTGGCGGAGCCAACCCGGAGCACCATCTCCCCACCCTCGCTATCACCGCTCACCGTCAAGAGAAGCGCAGAGTGATGCTTCTCTTCGGCGACGGTGGGTGCGCTCAGGGCGGGCTCAAACCAAGCGGCGGAGCCTGCAGCCGAGGCCAGAGCTTTAGCCTTGTCGGTGGCCATCTGGCGAGAGCTTGGTGGAGAGGGTCGGTAGATCTGGAGGTTTTTTACGGCAGAGGGAGAGAAAGGGGATATGGAGCAAGACGAAAGGAACGTAACGAAGGCTTAGCGACACGCGTCAGACTTTTTGTCAACCAGGAGCGGCTGTCAAGGCAGTGTGGGGAAGCGGAGATGCCCACGTCCCATAAATCACCACGCGTCGCCCAAGGCCGCAAGCGGTTAGGTCCCGAGGCTGTAACATCCCAAATTTCCAATTTGGCATGTTATACATAGATCATCCATGCATATCATATTTGTTCGCACACGAACACGTCACCGTGTACCTCCAACGCCGAGGGTGATGAACCGCAGCTCACGTCGAAGGAGACCCGCCGGAAGCGCGGTACGCAAGACAATCCGGCGGGCGCTTTTGTAGACCCGAAACCCCACACGCCCGGGAGGGACCCCGTCAGGGCGCACGGCGGCTATGGGCTGCCCTTGGTCGGCCTGACCGCCCCTAGGGCCTCGAGGTTCGCCGCCCTGCAATGAAGAAGAACGAACGAAGAACGAGGAAGAAGAAGAACAAGAGAGAAGGTAAAAGTAAAGGTAAAAGTGGTAGATGATTTATTCGATTGTGTGTTGTTTAATCGGCCGTCACCCCTTAGGTATATAAGAGGCGGCTGGACTTCCCGTGCAAGGAAAAGGCTTGGATTCACGTCCAAAACCCTAGCCAAATTCGGATTGGTTTTGCCCGAACTTTCCAAAACTGTTTGGTTTAAACTGGCTGCACCTTGCGGGTCTTTTGTGTGGTGGTAAACGATCTCGGATGGAAACGAGCCCAAAAGCAATCTTGACCGCTTCGACGAGACGAACAACTTTTATGTTGAACGTTTTTTGATCAGAGGTCATCCTGAGGGTCAAATCGGTCGCGCAAAACAGGCTATCCCTCGCGCTACCCATCAGACAGGGTGTCTGGTGGGGTGCGCCATTTTTTGCCTCCTGACAGGGCTGTATTCCAATGGCTCTAACTTTCGCATACGAACTCGGATTGGAACGATTTTTATATCAAAATCGATCGCTTCGACGAAACGAAGAAATTTTCTGTTGTAACTTTTTCCATAAGAGGCCATCTTGGGGGCGTAATCAGCCGAATACTGTTCTGAACACAAAATCTCAATATTTCGAATACAACTTCGGCCTTAGGGATGAGATCGGATGGCTATGACCCAAATATCAAAATTTCTCCTTTTGACGATATGAAACTTTCTCGCTTTGATCATTTTTCCATTTGAGACCTTCTTAATTACTTTTTGACCATGCCAAAATCTGATGTCAACACATGCCCCCCTGTTTTTCGGTAAAACTTGTGTGCCGAAAAATAACTTGCACGAAGTTTGTTCTAAGCACGATGTCAACACTCCATCGGCCGTTTTGTACGTGCTTTGGACGATAAGTATATATCGGCCATTTAGATTAGCAACAAAATGAAGCTAATCGAACATATAATGATTTAGTAATACCCTTTCATGATGTAAGAAATTATATTGCATCCATGGGTGAAATAATTCCACGGAGGGTAACCGGTCATACGAGGATGAATGCCATGGCATATGCATTAATGACATAGTTGAAGAATATGGATGTTGTTTGAACCGAAGATTCGATGTGCAAACCCTCGACTTGGTTGTTCAAGCTTGCACTCTTCTCTTTCTTCACCTTTGTTGCATTTATTGCAACGGAATCTTGCATATTATTCTTGTTTTTAGTACTTCCTTTGGGAACCCATGCCATGTTCATCTTTTCAAGTTCTTGTGCACTAAGCTTTTGTACTTTCTTCTTTTGCCAATATGGTAAGCCGAGTGGGCAACCCGACTGCGATTTTCTTTGAAGTAATGGCAATTCTTGTTTTATCTTGGGCACTCTCAACTTCCTCCCTTCAGATTTGGCACTTGATTGACTCTCAACAATTGATTGCTTCATCTCATTGCCTTTAGTAGCCAATGTCAACATTTTAGTTGGCTCTTTTTCTTTTGAGATCAAATCTGAAGTAGCACTCTTACGACCATCTCTTTTAACGCGGTAAACTTGCTTGACCACCTCATTTATATTCTTTGAGCACTGGACCAATTCCTTATGATCGAAACGGTCTTTAGCATGTGATTGTTCAAATGCTGATCTTCTCGGAGCTGCATAATATTGGGTAGATGGTCTAAAATAAGATGGAGAGTGTGCCCTCGTATCATACCTGTCCCATGATGGATATGGATCTATATGAGCATAGGGAGGCATCCACGGCATTGGCATTGGCGGCCCAAAATAAGGATATGAATATGTTGCATTGAAATTCGCACTTTGCCAATCTCGATCCTCATATTTGCGCCTTGGGGGTGATCTTGGTTTCTTTGCATGATTTGGCCGATAAGTATTCTTCTCTTCACTCTTCTTTTGATATTTATCCAATAGTTCAGCAAAGGTGATTTTGATCTCTTACACTTGCGCTTATTTCGCCTTTGTTTCCTTTGGTTGTTCTTGCACCAATCATTGGATTTGCTTGTTGCCCCCAGTCATTGGCGTCTCCATTGTAGCCGATGGAATTCTCGCCCTCAAAATTATGTTCATTATGCTCTTCAACAACTTTTTACTTGAAAGCTTGACCCCATCACGTGCAGTTTTACCTCCTCTTTAAATGGATCGGCTTGAAGCAGCCGATGCAAAACTTTCGCCATCGAGACCAATCGGAATAGACTGGTCATCTCTTGGTGTCTCAACAAATTTCAATCGTCCTTTATCAATGGCCGATTTAACTATTTGACGAAACATATTGCAATCCTCAAAATTATGTTTGAACGAATGATGCAACCTACAATACATTCGTCCTTGAATTGATGGCTTGACATGGTGATCAAGAATTCTTATGTAATTATTTTTCAGCAATAAATCAAATATTTGGTCACATATGCTTGAATTGAAGGTAAACTTCTTGCTTTCTAGCCGATCTTGCTGTGTGAACGGCTTTGAAGATAAGCAAACGAATGGTTCAGATTTGGAATCTTCCCATTCGGCTATACATTGTGTTTTCCACTCTATCTCTGGTGTCTTTGGATAAAATATTATATTAGCATTGGATTTCTCAAAAGAAATTAACCTTGGCTTTAAACTTCTGATACAAAAATATTTAGAACACACATGTCTCAATTGAGACAAAGTGCAAACCAAGTAAGAAATAAGCAAAGCTACCCAACTAGATATGAACTTTAGATAAGGCAACGAGGAAAGCTTTAGCCACAACAATAAGTCATTATCGGTCTTTATAAATGGTGCAATGGGTTGACTGATATAGTCTATAACAATTTTGTTGCTAACAAGTGAATTACCCTTCTTCATTGGTCTTTCAAAATTACTTATGAGAATTTTTCTTATAGAAGCATCGACAATAAAGTTGCGACCAAATCGGAAGATAGGCAAGTCACTTGCTAGACATATCTCTTCAATTACGTTGGGAGAGCATGATGCTTGTATCACTTGAATAATACTTTGTTCCACTTTTGAATGACTCTCCAATGCCTTGGCATCCTCTTTTTCTTTGATAGATTCGGTACACATACTATTTGATTCGGCTTTTTTAATAACCGAATTAACTTTGTTATCCGAATCACCACTCTTTCTTTCTTTGATTCGCAAGGTTGCTTGTTCTTGTCTAAATTCAGCAAACATTGCAGCTAGTCTATCTTTAAGCTTTTTTCGAACAATTTCAGCCCAATCTTCATCGGATTGCCCCCCAATACTTTGAGATGCTTTCGGCAATGGTGTGTTGCCGAAATTCTGTAATTGTGCAGGGGCAACATGATATGCTACGTTACTAGGTAAAGACACATGTGCTCTGGTAGAATTCTCACTTATTCGGCCATGAGCATAAAGGTGCGGAGCCGAATCACGAATATCTACAATTGCGTATGGTGCCGAAAAATTCGTAGCATGAGGTGTGGCATATGATGTTTGAGGGTAATTGGCCGAATAACTAGTAGTAGCATGGCCAATTCCCCTATCCACCGGCACGTTTGGATTAGCATACTGCAAGTTATTTGCCGATGAATAAAAAGTTGAAACACTTTGTTGCATACTATTGGAAGTTCCTACATGGGGTGTCTCAACATGATTAACCGAACTCATCATGTTGTTCATCGGCATATAGATTTGTGGGGTTGCCGATGCATGGGAGTTGGGATACATATGTTGCATGTTGCTAAAATTATATGAAGTTGAAGCATGAAGATTATTCTGAATCGGCTGTTGCACATAATTAGATGCATGATTGATAAAACTAGGGCTAGCCGATACAATATGCTCATTAGACGATCTAGCAACAACATATGCATTATTTGCATCTACATAAGTGAATTTGGTATTCATGTTACCTTTGTAGATTGCAAACCCTAGATGACGATCTCTTCGTAGCAAGAACAGGCCGGAGACCGTTCAAAGCTTCGTCCCCAGCGGAGTCGCCAAAAAGTGTGTTCGCACACGAACACGTCACTGTGTACCTCCAACGCCGAGGGTGATGCACCGCAGCTCACGTCGAAGGAGACCCGCCGGAAGCGCGGTACGCAAGACAATCCGGCGGGCGCTTTTGTAGACCCGAAACCCCACGCGCCCGGGAGGGACCCCGTCAGGGCGCACGGCGGCTATGGGCTGCCCTAGGTCAGCCTGACCGCCCCTAGGGCCTCGAGGTTCACCGCCCTGCAATGAAGAAGAACGAACGAAGAACGAGAAAGAAGAAGAACAAGAGAGAAGGTAAAAGTAAAGGTAAAAGTGGTAGATGATTTGTTCGATTGTGTGTTGTTTAATCGGCCGTCACCCCTTAGGTATATAAGAGGCGGCTGGACTTCCCATGCAAGGAAAAGGCTTGGATTCACGTCCAAAACCCTAGCCAAATTCGGATTGGTTTTGCCCGAACTTTCCAAAACTGTTCGGTTTAAACTGGCTGCACCTTGCGGGTCTTTTGTGTGGTGGTAAACGATCTCGGATGGAAACGAGCCCAAAAGCAATCTTGACCGTTTCGACGAGACGAACAACTTTTATGTTGAACGTTTTTTGATCAGAGGTCATCTTGAGGGTCAAATCGGTCGCGCAAAACAGGCTATCCTCGCGCTATCCATCGAGACGGGGTGTCGGTGGGCGCGCCATTTTTGCCTCCGACGGGGCTGTATTCCGATGGCTCTAACTTTCGCATACGAACTCGGATTGGAACGACTTTTATATCAAAATCGATCGCTTCGACGAAACGAAGAACTTTTCTGTTGTAACTTTTTCCATAAGAGGCCATCTTGGGGGCATAATCAGCCGAATACTGTTCTGAACACAAAATCTCAATATTTCGAATACAACTTCGGCCTTAGGGATGAGATCGGATGGCTATGACCCAAATATCAAAATTTCTCCTTTTGACGATATGAAACTTTCTCGCTTTGATCATTTTTCCATTTGAGACCTTCTTAATTACTTTTTGACCATGCCAAAATCTGGTGTCAACAATATTTTATTGCTTTTTCGTTTGCAATCCTCGAAATCCTAAGCAACTCAAGGACCCTCGGAGAGAGTTAGGGATTTTCTGATTTTCATATTTGAGTTTTATCAAATAATGAAGACGAGGATTTTGATTTTGATTATTTTTCTCTCCGAAAAATATTTCATTTCAAATAAATAAATAGGGGAGATAATATTACTTCTCCAAAATAATTGAAATATCGGAGGAAAAATGTTAAAATCATTATTTGGTTTTTATTTGATTTTATTCGGAATCTTATTTGCCCTAGGAAAATTTGCATGTTTTAAAAGGTTGCATTTTAGGGGCCAAGAAAAGTTCATCTCGTTCTAAATATTCCATTTAGATGAAGAAAACTTGTTTTGGAATTTTTAGATTTTTATTTATTTTCCTAGGATTTTTCTAAGTCGGTGGAACGTTTTTTTTTTAAAAAGAGGAACCCGTCCCCGACCGAGCCAAGGGCCCAGCCAGGCCGGCCCGCCTCGCCGCCGCCTCCCCGCAGCCGTGCGCCAGACGGATGCCGAGGGAGTCGAGAGCAGTCTCCTTCCCGGCGCCCCCCCCTGCCGGATCAGCCCCCTCCTAAATACCACCGCCGCCGCCTCACCACCACCCGCCTCCGCCTGAGCCGAGCCAGCCGAGCCGAGCCGCCCGCGCCTGCCCGAGCCGCCGCCTCCCGCCACCCGCCTCTCGCCGAGCCCGCCGCCCCTCGCCGAGCCCGCCGAGCCGCCCGCCCTGCCGGACCACCTCGCCGGAGGTAGCCACCCCGCCGCCGGTTTTTTTTCCGAATAAAACCACTTCGGTTTTTTGAGAAAACCCTAGTTCGTTTTTTATATAGATCGATTTTTCTTTGGTTTATTTACTTAGCGAGCGTTCGCTCGTTCGTTCGTTTTAACCAATGTGTTCATCGTTTAGTTTCTCTAACGAACGTTCGTTCGTTTAGCCGTTCGTCGTTTTTCTTTTTATTGGATTTATTCCGCGATTATTCTGATTGCGATTCCTGATCCGATGTTCAAACTTGTTTATCTTTTCGCTCGTTTATCGGAATCAGGCGATTCAAGCGCCTGGAGTTTCATCTCGAAACCCTCTTTTCGAATAATCTACTCAAACAAGTTTTTGTTTCTGTAAAATTTGACCCTAGTTAAGATTAGTAAACAGATCTTATTTCTTTCGCCGTTTGAGTTTCGTTGTTCCGTTTGATTTGATTCTTTTGCGAACCGGAGTTCTTAAGTTGAACTCTCCGGTCAAACTCTTTTATTTGGAGTTTTACTTGTGCATCTTTGCTTGTTGCTTATGTATGTTATTGTTTGTTTCCGATAGAATTTGAGTGCTGAGCGTGTTACTCTGAGTCTCTAGGATTCACGGATCGTCAGCAAGGCAAGTAACACATTGATCATACTCTTTCCATACCCAGTTTTATGCATAAGTTTCAATCCTCAAACATTGCATGACTAGGATGTCTTTAACTTGTGGGTTGGGAAGTAGTTGCTGAGATAGAATCTATTGCCCTGTTTATTATCAAACCCTTGGGAGTTACTTCTACACTTTGCTTATATTGCCATGCTATGCTCGTAGACGTGGATTGGGTTTGAGTGTTTCCATGACAGATGTGAGATTTTAATTAATGGTTTACTTAAGGTGGCAACTTTAATACACATCTGGGTGGATTGAGGCACCTGGGGTATCCAGTGATTGCCTGTTTTTTTGGAAATCCCGGGGTTACCGTGTGATCTTCCTATGGACCGCCACCCAGGCTCAAAGGGAACTGAGTTTATTCATGCTAGAAACTTCCGTGTGCAGCCACAAGCTATTATGGGCTCTAGCATAGTTGAGTAAGTTACGTGAAGCTCTTGAAGAGGTAGATCAGCAGGTAGTGGGTTTTGTAGGTTTGGTATGGTCTACCCGTAGTAGAGAGTTAATGTTTCTGAAAGACTGTGACTCGGTCATCCGTTTCTCAAACACCATGTAGTGCGAGAAATCAATGGAGGCGATCGAGTCTTGTGGGCAAAAGTGCGCAAACCTCTGCAAAGTGTACAATCTAATCATGGTTAGCCGTGTCCTCGGTTATGGAGAATTCTGAGTATCTAGTACTTGAGTATTCACATGTATCTCATCACTCTAAATTAATATTGCTGGGATGTTAATTATTCTTAATTGGGATCATTGAGTTGGGGTTACCTTCTCAATGATGTTTCAACCACCATGATAGTTAAATTAAAATTATAATCCTTTGTTGTAGGGAAAAATTGGCTTTTCGCAAAAACTGTAACCATAGAGCTTTCCACCAGCCAAATATGCATGTAGTGGTAGCATTACTCTGTTATTGCTCTTTTGTGTTACATTGCCAGCATATTCCATGTGCTGACCCATTCTCGGGCTGCAACGTATTATGTTGCAGACTTTTCAGACGAGGAGTAAGGTTCGATAGGTCGTTGCCGTGCAGCTCAGCTATGCCGTTGGAGTTGATGGGCTCACTTTATCTTCCAAGCCTTCCGCTGTTATCGCATTAGATGGCCTTAAGCCATATTATTGTAATAAGTTCTCTTTTGAGACATTCAATGTAATAAGTGTGTGATTGCTACTCTGTTATAAATCCTTCGAGTACTATGTGTGTCAGCATTACCGATCCAGGGATGACACGGAAGCACAGAGACTTGACCATCTGAGGTCGGGTCGCTACAAGATGGTATCAGAGCACACGCTGAGTGTAGGACACGACCACTAAGATAAACCATAGGTCACTCTTCTCTACTCATTTCTGACTCCTCTCCATTTTCCACTCTTTAGGATGAAGGAGATGAAGAACAAGTTTGCACAACCGGATGAAGACACACCTTTTGGACGCCACTTTAAGGAAGTCACTAGGTACTTGAATATTGGAATACCATACTTCACCGGGACGTACAACGCCACTTTACCAGAAGAAGAGTGTTGGATGTTTCAAGTACGAGTTCCAGGAAGGACGTGCTCGCCAACTTCCAAACCCATAGAGTTTTCTTTCGAAGCACCCACTTGGAGCCTTGGCAAGAGTATGGCAGCTCATATTACCATGGGACGCATTGGAGAAGTCTACAACAAGGAGCTTAAGGACACCACCTATCAAATATGTGGGCGCCGAGATGAACAATGGGAGATGATCAGCACCAGGAAGGATAGATCTGTCGCAGCTTTTATCCAGGAACTAAACCAGCACATTCGACGTCAGGAGAACCATATGTGCGCAGACATGATGGAGATGAAGAAGGCGAAAACTAGGATCATCGAGCTGGAGGAAGAACTCAAGTTTACACGCGATGGATATGAGGAGGAAATCAAGACCCTACTGGAGAAGAATGACGACCTAGTCGAGAAGATCGGAGTCTTCATGGGAGGACCAGCCCCGGGAGAAGAGGAAGGAGATCCCACTTGTCCGGACAACTACATCATCATCGACGACACCGATTCAGATCCAAGTGATGATGACTACGAAGATGAAGCTGGAGCAGACATCATGGAGTCTTCCACCGATCAAAATTTCTAGATGACCACCATATAATAGTAGTATTCCCCCATGTAACTAGTAGTAGTTGAGCACTTTTGCGATAGTCCCAGACCATTTTGTATGCCCTTGCTTGATTGATTGAATGAATGCTTGTGTTTGCCTCATATGCATATGGGTAGTGTTTCTTCCCTAGATCTTTTTATATTCTAATCTCTTCCATCTAAACCCATCAGATGCCTCCGAGAAGAGACCCCGATTTTGTTTTTCCACCGGAGATTACCTAGTTGATCCAGCAGCAGATTGCCTTGATGCAATTGCTAGTTCAGAACCAGGGCAATGCCAACAACAACAATGCCAACAACAACCCGCCGCCAGTGGATAACCTATCCCGTTTCTTAAGGTTACAGCCGCCGGTGTTTTCCAGTAGCACCGAGCCCATAGTAGCAGATGATTGGCTATGCCGTATTGGAAGGGAGTTAACCACCGCAGGATGCACAGATGCTGAGAAGGTGCATTTTGCCGCACACCAACTGGACGGACCTGCAGCAGCATGGTGGGAGAATTTCACGACCACCTATCCTATCGACACTATCACATGGGCCCAGTTTCAAGCGAGGCTTTTCGTCTTGCCCATGTCTCGACCGAGCTATGCAGATGAAGAAGCGTGAGTTTCGCAATTTACGCCTAGGGAACCGTCATCACACAAGACGTGGATGAGTTTAGCAAGTTATCACGCTATTCCCCGATGATGTGGCTACGATGATGCCAAGGTGAGAAGTTTATGGAAGGGCTGAATGATGAGATGAGCATGCAGTTGATGGTGGCAACCTTCAACAACTACCAGGAGTTGGTAGATAAGGCTCTAATGATTGAAGGAAAGCAGCAACAAATTGAGAGCCGTCAGAGGAAGTATGGACAAGGGAAATACAACTCAGGAGCTCACCAGAAGCCTCGCTTAACCCCGAACTCGGGAGGATTTGTTCATAATGAAGGAAATATGCCCTAGAGGCAATAATAAAGTTATTATTTATTTCCTCATATCATGATAAATGTTTATTATTCATGCTAGAATTGTATTAACCGGAAACATGATACATGTGTGAATACATAGACAAACATATAGTCACTAGTATGCCTCTACTTGACTAGCTCATTAATCAAAGATGGTTATGTTTCCTAACCATAGACATGTGTTGTCATTTGATTAATGGGATCACATCATTAGGAGAATGATGTGATTGACATGACCCATCCGTTAGCTTAGCACTTGATCGCTTAGTATTACGCTATTGCTTTCTTCATGACTTATACATGTTCCCGTAACTATGAGAATTATGCAACTCCCGTTTACCGGAGGAACACTTTGGGTACTACCAAACGTCACAACGTAACTGGGTGATTATAAAGGAGTACTACAGGTGTCTCCAAAGGTACATGCTGAGTTGGCGTATTTCGAGATTAGGTTTTGTCACTCCGATTGTCGGAGAGGTATCTCTGGGTCCTCTCGGTAATACTCATCACTTAAGCCTTGCAATCATTATAACTAATGAGTTAGTTATGAGATGACGTATTACAGAACGAGTAAAGGACTTGCTGGTAACGAGATTGAACTAGGTATTGGATACCGACGATCAAATCTCGGGCAAGTAACATACTGATGACAAAGGGAACAACGTATGTTGTTATGCGGTTTGACCGATAAAGATCTTCATAGAATATGTAGGAACCAATATGGGCATCCAGGTCCTGCTATTGGTTATTGACCGAGAATGGTTTTAGGTCATGTCTACATAGTTCTCGAACCCGTAGGGTCCGTGACGCTTAACGTTCGATGACAGCTTTATTATGAGTTTATAAGTTTTGATGTACCGAAGTTTGTTCGAGTCCGGATGTGATCACGGACATGACGAGGAGTCTCGAATGGTCGAGACATAAAGATTGATATATTGGAAGCCTATGTTTGGACATCGAAATGGTTCCGTGAAATCGGCATTTTACCGAGTACCGGAGGTTCTGGAACCCCGGGGTTAATGGGCCTACATGGGCCAAGAGGGAGAAGAGGAAGGAGGGAGGAGGGGCGCGCCTCCCTCCTAGTCCGAATAGGACAAGGGAAGGGCGGCGCCCCTTTCATTCCCTCTTCCTCCTCTTTCCCTTTCTCTCCTACTCCTACTTGGAAAGGGAGTCCTACTCCCGGTGGGAGTAGGACTCCCCTGGCACGCCCCCCTAGGCGGCCTCCTCCCCCTGTCTCCTTTATATACGGGGGCGGGGGGCACCCCATAGACACACAAGTTGATCTACGGATCGTTCCTTAGCCGTGTGCGGTGCCCCCTTCCACCATATTCCACCTCGGTCATATCGTCGCGGAGTTTAGGCGAAGCCCTGCGCGATAGAACATCATCATCGTCCACCACGCCGTCGTCTTGTGGAACTCATGTCCGAGCCTTTGCTGGATCGGAGGGCCGGAGATCGCCATCGAGCTGAACGTGTGCTGAACTCGGAGGCTCCGACGCTCGGTGCTTGGATCGGTCGGATCGTGAAGACGTCGACTACATCAACCGCGTTGTGCTAACGCTTCGCCACGGTTCACGAGGGTGCGTGGGCGAACACTCTCCCTCTCATTGCTATATCATCACCATGATCTTGCATGTGCTTAGGAAATTTTTGAAATTACTACGTTCCCCAACAGTGGTATCAGAGCCTAGGTTTTATGCGTTGATGTTATATGCACGAGTAGAACACAAGTGAGTTGTGGGCGATACAAGTCATCTTGCTTACCAAAGATGTCATACTTTGTTTGGCGGTATTGTGAGATGAAGCAGCCCGGACCGACATTACGCGTACGCTTACGCGAGACTGGTTTCACCGTTACGAGCACTCGTGCTTAAAGGTGACTGGTGGGTGTATGTCTCTCTCACTTTAGCTGAATCGAGTATGGCTACGCCCGGTCCTTGCGAAGGTTAAAACAGCACCAACTTGACGAACTATCGTTGTGGTTTTTGATGCGTAGGTAAGAACGGTTCTTGCTAAGCCCGTAGCAGCCACGTACAATTTGCAACAACAAAGTAGAGGACGTCTAACTTGTTTTTGCAGGGCATGTTGTGATGTGATATGGTCAAGACGTGATGCTATATTTTATTGTATGACATGATCATGTTTTGTAACCGGTTATCGGCAATGGCAGGAGCCATATGGTTGTCGCTTTATTGTATGAAATGCAACACCACTGTAATTGCTTTACTTTATCACTAAGCGGTAGCGATAGTCATAGAAGCAATAGATGGCGTAACGACAACGATGCTACGATGGAGATCAAGGTGTCGCTACCGGTGGCGATGGTGATCATGGCGATTGCTTCAAGATGGAGATCACAAGCACAAGATGATGATGGCCATATCATATCACTTATATTGATTGCATATGATATTTATCCTTTATGCATCTTATCTTGCTTTGATTGACGGTAGCATTTTAAGATGATCTCTCACTAATTATCAAGAAGTGTTCTCCCTGAGTAAGCATCGTTGCGAAAGTTCTTCGTGCTGAGACACCACGTGATGATCGGGTGTGATAGGCTCTACATTCAAATACAACGGGGCAAAATAGTTGCACACGCGAATACTCGAGTTATACTTGACGAGCCTAGCATATCAGATATGGCCTCGAACACGAGACCGAAAGGTCGGCGTGAATCATATAGTAGATATGATCAACATAGAGATGTTCACCATTGAAACTACTCCATCTCACGTGATGATCGGACATGGTTTAGTTGATTTGGATCACGTGATCACTTAGATGACTAGAGAGATGTCCGTCTAAGTGGGAGTTCTTAAGTAATATGATTAATTGAACTTAAATTTATCATGAACTTAGTACCGATAGTATTTTGCTTGTCTATGTTTGTTTGTAGATAGATGGCTCGTCTTTGTTGTTCCATTGAATTTTAATGCGTTCGTTGAGAAAGCAAAGTTGAAAGATGATGGTAGCAATTACACGGATCGGGTCCGTAACTCGAGGATTATCCTCATTCTTTGCCTGAAAAGTTACGCCCCGAAGCACCGCTGGGTGCGAACTTCGCCGATGTAACCGACGGCGTTAAGAACGTCTGGCGAGCAAAGTCGATGACTACTCTATAGTTCGAGTGTGCCATGCTTTACGGTTTAGAACCGGGCCTTCAACGACGTTTTGAACGTCATGGAGCATATGAGATGTTCCATGAGTTGAAGTTAATATTTCAAGCAAATGCCTGGATTGAGAGATATGAAGTCTCCAATAAGTTCTATAGCTGCAAGATGGAGGAGAATACTTCTGTCAGTGAACACATACTCAAAATGTCAGGGTATAATAATCACTTGATTCAACTGGGAGTTAATCTTCACGATGATAGTGTCATTGATGTAATTCTCCAATCATCGCCACCAAGCTACAAGAGCTTCATGATGAACTATAATATGCAAGGCATGAACAAGACTATTCGAGCTCTTCGCGATCTTTGAAAGTCAGCGGAGGTAGAAATCAAGAAGGAGCATCAAGTGTTGATGGTCAACAAGACCACTAGTTTCAAGAAGAAGGTGAAAGCACATTTGCTCCCTGGGTGGTTTTGGTAATTAATGACAACATACTTTGTGGTTGGACTAATGCTTTTATCAAGTATGTTTCAGGAAGGTCAATCACATTGGCATGGCAAAAGGACTGGAGAGGTGGACCCCTCAAGATGCTAAGGCAAGCATTGGCAAAAGCTCAAGACTCCACTTTTGGTTTAGTGATCCAAGATCACATTGAGTCTATAGGAAAGCCAATACTATTAAAAGGGGATGAGGTTATGTTGATGATCTGGTTGCTCAAGTGCTTAGTGATACATCTCCCAAACCATCAGCAATCTTTCATTCCAATATACACTCATAAGTAATCTCGGTCCCACCGATTCCATAAACTCACCACACCGAGATGAACCACCTCACCATATACCCAAATCCTAGAAATTTCGGATTTTCCGATTCGAACTCGGTCTCACGAAACTAGTGTTGCCAAGCTTCAGAATACTTCATCAAATCGGTGTCACCGAGATGATAAAGTCGGTCCCACCGAGATTGGCAAACCCTAGTCTTTGGAAGAATCGGACTCACCGAGATTGTATTTTCGGTCCCACGAAAATCCCAACGCTCACAAGATTTGAACTTTCGGTCTCACCGAGTTGTCAACTTCGGTCCGACCGAGATTTGTCAAATGTGTGTAACGGTTGGATTTTGTGTGGAGGCTATAAATACCCTCCACCCCTCTTCATTCGTGGAGAGAGCCATCGAAAGAACTACCACTCCTACCTTACATTTACGAGAAGAAAACTACCTACCCTTGTGTTGAGATCAAGTTGCTCCACTCCCACCATATGAAACTTGATTTCTAGCCTTCCCAAGTTGCTTTCCACTCAATCTTTTCTTCCACCACAGCCAAATCAGTGAGGAGAGTTGAGTGTTGGGGAGATTATCATTTGAAGCACAAGAGCAAGGAGTTCATCATCACCAACACCATCTATTACCTTTTGGAGGGTGGTGCCTCCTAGATTGGTTAGGTGTCGCTTGGGAGCCTCCGTCAAGATGTGGAGTTGAACCAAGAAGTTTGTAAGGGCAAGGAGATCGCCTACTTCGTGAAGATCTACTCCGAGTAAGGCTAGTCCTCCGTGGGCGTATGCCATGATGGCATAGACAAGGTTGCTTCTTCGTGGACCCTTCGTGGGTGGAGCCCTCCGTGGACTCTCGCAGCCGTTACCCTCCGTGGGTTGAAGTCTCCATCAACGTGGATTGACGATAGCACCACCTATCGGAACCACGAGAAAAATCTCCGTGTCTCCAAACTGCGTTTGATCTTCTCCACTTCTCTTTACTACTTGTGCAATTTACTTTCCGCTGCCCATACTCTAGAATTGCATGTGTAGTAAGCTGCTTGACTTGTGTGATATGCAAAACCTGCCAAAAACTTGTCTTTGTCAAAAGGCATAATTTTTATCTTGTCGAGTAGTCTAATCCCCCCCCCCCTCTAGACACTCTCACCTTCTTCGATCCTACAATTGGTATCAGAGCCTTGGTCTCCATTGCTTTGGTTTGCACACCATTGGAGGAAGATGGACGTGTCTACACTTGGGAGTGTTAGCCATAGAGTGCCTATTCTTGATGGAGTGTCCTATAACTCGTGGAGGATTGAAATGCTTATTATCTTTAAGATGTATAACTTGCGCAAATATGTTGAAACCCCATATGTGCCTCCATTTGACCCCTTGCACCCTACTATGGATGAAGAGCTTGATTTGCTTCGTAACCTTAGAACTGTAAATCTTATCATTAGAGGTTTGCCCGATAACTTACTTGAGCTTGTCACAAACTTTGAGTGCGCCTATGCTTTGTGGAAGTTCTTGGAAGAACTTTATCCGGACTACTCTTTGAGAGGTCTTGATGAAATTCTATACAAGACTATTGAATTTGATATGATGCGCCCCAATGATCCCAACTTTGATAAATGCTTCTTTGAGCTTCGTGATCTCATGAAAAAGAAGGGTGATCCCGGACTTATCAATGTTCTAATTAGAAATGCTCTTGTATTGCATTCCGATGATTATTGTCAAATTGACAAAACTAATGCAAGTTGTTGTCAAATTGACCTAGGAGTTGATGATGAACAATCTATGGGTCGATATGATGGTGAGCATGAGCATGATGACGATTACTCTGATTCGGACACCGAACTAGACAAGATCATGAAGAGTCTCAATCTTATGGCAAATCTGAGAGACTACATATCCGGTGGAAAAGAGTGGATTCTTGATAGTGGATGCACCGATCACATGACCGGAGACAAAGACATGTTTGGAGAGCTTGCAAAGAACGATGGTCCACGCAAGTATGTGACTTTTGGAGACAACTCCAAGGGTAAGGTACTTGGCCTTGGTAAGGTGGCCATATCTCATGATAGCTCTATTCAAAATGTCATGCTTGTTGAATCTCTTGGATACAATTTACTTTCCGTGTCTAGACTAGCTGACTTTGGATTCAATGTGCTATTCACCAAAGTAGATTGCCAAGTCTTTCGTCGTGACAATCATAACATGGTTTTACCGGTATCCGTAGAGGTGATCTATATATTGTTGATTTCACTAAGAAAGCTCAACCTAGAACTTGCTTCATTGCTAAATCTGCTAAAGGTTGGTTATGGCATAGAAGGCTTGGACATGTTGGTATCGTAATCTAGACAAGCTAATCAAAGGTGATCATATTCTTGGTGTTAAAGATGTTCTCTTTGACAAAGATAGACTCTGTAGTGCTTGTCAGGCAGGAAAACAAGTAGGTGGAAGTCATCCCGTGAAGAACATCATGACCACAAGGAGACCGCTTGAGCTTCTTCATATGGATCTCTTCGGTCCCAATGCTTACAAAAGCCTTGGTGGTAACTCCTTTGGTCTAGTTATAGTTGATGATTATTCCAGATTTACGTGGGTATTTTTCCTTGATGACAAATCGCGAGTTCAGAGAATCTTCAAAGCCTTTGCCGAAAGGCCCAAAATCAATTTGAGGTGAAGATCAAGAAAGTTCGGATGACAATGGAACGGAGTTTAAGAACGCCCATGTAGACTCTTTTCTCGATGAGGAAGGATTCTACATGAGTTCTTGGTTACGTACACACCTCAACAAAATGGAGTTGTTGAGAGGAAGAACCGAACGCTCATAGAGATGGCGAGAACGATGCTTGATGAATACAAGACATCAAGCACTTTTGGGGAGAAGCCGTCGAGACAGACTTGTCATGCTATCAACGAGCTTTAACTTCATAAGCTTCTCGGCAAGACTTCATCTGAGCTCCTCACGGTAACAAACCCCAAGTGGGATACTTTCGTGTCTTTGGTTCAAAATGCTATATCCTTGATAAGCATCGTCGGTCTAAATTTGCTCCTAAAACTCATGAAGGCTTTTTCCTCGGTTATGGATCAAACTCCCACACCTACCGTGTCTACAATAATTTCACCGAAAGGTTGAAGAGGCGGTAGATGTGAAGTTTGATGAATCTAATGGCTCGCAAGTAGAGCAAATGCCTATTGATGTAGGAGACAAGGACCCATCAGAAGCCATTCAAGATTTATCTATTGGAAAGATCCGTCCCATGGAAGTGAAGGAGAGTACCTCATCTACATATGTGGAGCCCCCTACCTCACGACAAGATGAACCTCAAGGCAACATGGAGGCTTCCACAAGTGGAACTCACCAAGATGAGGAAGTGCAACGAGAAGATCCACCACAACCTCCTTCTCCACCACCTCAAGACAACACCAACAACAATGAAGAAGAAGAGGAAGATGAGGATGATGAGGAAGCTCAGCCACAACCACAACGAAAGCTATCCCGAGTCCGAGCAAGAGTCAAGAAGAATCATCCCGTGGAACAAATGATGAATGACATCGACTCTGGGAGAATTACTCGCTCTAAAACTCGCTTAGCTAACTTTTGTGAGCATTACTCATTTATCTCTAGTCTTGAACCTATGAAGGTAGAAGAAGCACTTGAAGACCCGGATTGGGTGAACGCTATGCATGAAGAGCTACACAACTTCGAGAGGAACAACGTATGGACTTTGGTAGAGAAGCCCAATGATGATCAAAACGTCATTGGAACCAAATGGGTGTTTCGGAACAAGCAAGATGAAGATGGACAAGTCATCCGCAACAAGGCTCGTCTCGTAGCTCAAGGTTACACACAAGTCTAAGGTGTGGACTATGGTGAGACCTATGCCCCCGTTGCTAGACTTGAGTCCATTCGCATTCTTCTTGCATATGCCAATCACCATGATATTACTCTCTATCAAATGGACATTAAAAGTGCTTTCCTAAATGGTGAAATTGAAGAGGAAGTATTTGTGAAACAACCTCCCGGATTTGTGAATCCTAAAAAGCCTAATCATGTTTACAAGTTGCACAAAGCTCTTTATGGCCTTAAACAAGCTCCTAGAGCTTGGTACAAATGATTAACTAGTTTTTTGCTCGAAAAAGGATTTGAGATTGGCAAAATAGACTCAACGCTATTCACGAAAAGGGTTGATGGTGAACTATTTGTGTGCCAAATATATGTTGATGACATTATCTTTGGTTCAACTAACCCTCATTTTAGCGAGAAGTTTGGAAAGCTCATGTCGGAGAAGTATGAGATGTCCATGATGAGTGAACTCAAATTCTTCCTTGGGTTGCAAATCAAGCAATCTAAGGAGGGTACCTTTGTCTCACAAACAAAGTACACCAAGGATCTCTTCAAGAAGTTCAATATGCAAGAAAGCAAAGGTATGAGAACCCCATGCCTACTAGTGGACATAATGACTTGACTAAAGATGGAGAACCTGTTGATCAAAAGGTTTATCGATCTATGATTGGTTCTCTACTATATCTCTGTGCTTCTCGTCCTGACATAATGTTGAGTGTATGCATGTGTGCTCGATATCAAGCAGCCCCTAAAGAATGTCATCTTAAAGCTGTTAAAAGAATTGTGAGATATTTGATACACACACCTAACTTTGGCATTTGGTATCCTAAGAGGGCCTCTTTCGATCTTGTTGGCTATTCCGACTCGGACTATGCCGGAGACAGGGTTGACAGAAAGTCAACTTCGGGTACATGTCAATTTCTTGGTCGATCCCTTGTATCTTGGTCTTCCAAGAAACAAAATTCGGTATCATTATCTACTGCCGAAGCAGAATATATAGCTGCTGGTTCATGTTGTGCTCGGCTACTATGGATGACACAAACGCTTAAGGATTATGGGATACATGTGAGACATGTTCCTTTGATTTGTGACAATGAGAGTGCGATTAAGATTGGACACAATCCCGTGCAACACTCTCGCACGAAACACATTGAAGTTCGTCACCATTTTATTCGTGATCACATTGCCAAGGGTGACATCAATCTTAAGCATGTTCGAACTGACAAACAACTTGCTGATATCTTTACAAAACCACTTGATGAGAAAGTGTTTTGTCGCTTAAGGAGTGAGTTGAACATCATTGATGCTTCAAACTTGGAGTAAAAACTCCATTGATGCATGCAAGGCATGAGCCTACTTGACTAATCCTTGACATTTCTCTTATGATTATGATCACATGTCTTGGACACATTTGCCCCCTTGTATTGCATCTAACTCCTCGCAGGTACTTGGATGATCTACATTCCACAAGCTTACCACACACTCAAATCTTGAGTAATCTTGTCATTGACCAAGTATCTAGCTCTTTGGGATGTTGAGTTCAAGGAACAAAATTCCACATATCCTTTTTGACATCTTATACATCTAGTATTTCACTCTTGTCATCTTGGATATTCTTGAGTATTTCCTTGCTTGCCTAACCCATGTAGGAAGATGAACTACACAATTGGAAATGATGCTCCAACTTCACATTCAATGAGCACCTACATCAAGTTCACCTACATGAGCAAAGCAACAACAAGCCCAAGGTATGTTCTTCACATCTTGAAGAAGCTTTCCTCAAAGTCATGAGTACAAGCAGCTTCATAAGACGTGATCACATAAAATGCTTAATCGAAAAATGGCAACCCCATTTTGAGCTTAAAAGATGAGTATGACCTATGATCAAATGTTCTCATTTGACTCCTAAGTCAATATACTCAAACATAGGTGACCTTGTCGCCGACCCCTATCTAGATGAAGTACATATGTTTTTGCAGTCTTTCTAGTTGCTCTTATGTTTTCTCATTATGTTTTCATTAAAATAATAATTAAAAAAAACTTCATCTAGCAATCTTTTACATTTCTATTCTTCTGTCTGTGTGAATATCCTTTTGGCTCTGATCAATTCCTTGCAAATCATTTACAAATTCATTGCAAATCTTCTGAAACATTCCTTGCAAAGTGAGCTGAATTATTTCTGTATTTCCTTGGAATTAAACTCGGCGTCACCGATTTAAATACTTCGGTCTGACCGAAAAGGATCTGCCATAAGTCTCTGACTTTCGGACTCACCAATCCATATCAATTCGGTGTCACCGATTTGCATTCACCAGGATATTATCTTCTGCAGCTCAACTCAATGATTTACTCTGCATATTTCTTATTGCCCAGTTGTGATTCTTAAGGATCCCACTTCTTTCCTTCC
>JAHHZJ010001975.1:0-53578 GCA_021437245.1 Aegilops speltoides
GTTTGGTTTGGACCCAGGCAGCGTGCCGGTGCCCTGTTTGGGCTGGCCCAACAGCCTTCGGCACCGTGTATAGCCGAGCCGGGGGCTCTGTCCGGTGTACTAAAGTAGGGTACCTTAGTACCCCGAACTTGTCTGAGCGGTCGCAGCACCAGCGGCAAAGGCTTGCAGGCGTCGCCAAGATCGCCGTTATTCCTATGCGCCATTCAAGAACAAAGTGTTAGCGAAGACAAGGCCCGGCAAGAGGGGCTTGCGGGAAGGATGAACCCGGCAAGAGGAGCTTGCGGGAAGAATAACAAAACGCTGCGAAGAACTTGCGACGCGGCCGTGCGCCCAGCCGAACCGGCGGCGACAAGCTTGCGAGTGCGACAAAGACGAGCGACATGACAAAGCGCTCTTGCGGCGCGAAGCCACACTCTGGCATGCAGCTCCGGCGCATTCGACGGCGATGTCGCCGCGGGATCGCTCTGGCGCCGCGTGGAGGTGGCATTTGTGCAGCCAAGCGATGTGTGGTGGTGGCGAAGATGACTAGAAGGCCATCGTGGCGTCGGTGGCGCCCCTAACGATGCGTTTCTGCCTTTGTTGGGCGGCCGGACGAGCGATAAATGCCTTTGTCCCTGCCGTCGAGAGTTAGGTAGGGGACACTTGTTGATAGCGGTTGTACCAACCCCTTTTTACTTTTACCCTCTCTGCATTGCCACCTGTCGGTGACCCCTTTAGACTATAAAAGGAGGCCCATGCGCGCGTAGAAGGGTTCGACTCATTCGAAACTACAACACCTACACTCCCAAGCAAAACGAGAATAGAAACACAAAGCGGCGAGGTAGGGGTTTATCTCGGAGAGCTCAGCAGGTAAAATCCCTCGTGCTTAGCCTCGATCTCGCTCTTCGTGCGCCCTCCGCTCCCTTGCCGGACCGAAAGGGGCCCTGCCCCATAGGTGTTCGTTCCCCACGACATTAGGCGACTCGGCCTCCAAGTGTCTGGTGGTCGACCTTTTCTTTCGTCCCCTCGCTGGGGGGGATTGATTTTCCTCCTCTTCCTTGTCCTCTTCGGAGGAAGAGCGGGCGTCGGAGTCTTCGGATATTGTGTCCGAAGTGCTGCGGCGACGAAGACCGCCCTGGTCTCTTTGGCCTCCTTCTCGGCTCTACCTTGATTGCCTTATCTGGCGCGGGACCCATTATCTTAAATCGAGAAGTGGGCCGGCTGGTTCTTCTGGCAGTGGGGCCGGACAGTAGATCCACCCCGCCTTCTTCGTCCAGCCCTAGGAGAGTTGTGGAAAACACATTAAGCATTTCCCTTGGGTTATGCAAATAAAACGTATGACTTGCCAACGTACAATGACTTACCGAACTTGCAGGGCGGGACAGTTGATACCCATGGTCCTCGGCTGGGTCCGGCCACGATTTGCCGGACTTAAAGAGAACCTTCCAGATGTCTTTGTGCGTTGAGCCAAAGAACTCTAGCAGGGTCTGGTGCTTGGCCGGGTCGAATTCCCATAAACTGCAGGCCCTCTGTTGGCAAGGGAGAATCCAGCGAACTAACATCACCTGGACTACATTGACAAGTTTGATATTCTTGTCTTCCATATCCTTTACGCGCGTCTGGAGCACCGACAACTCGTTGGGCGAAGACCAGTTCAGGCCCTTCTTGGGCCAGGACGTAAGCCACAGAGGAGCTCCGGATCGGAATTCGGGAGCTGCAGCCCATTTTGTGCCGCGCGGCTCAATGACGTAGAACCATTGTTGTTGCCACGCTTTGACGGAATCATTGAAAGTACCTGATGGCCATGTGACATTGGGCATCTTGCTCACCATGGAACCTCCGCGCTCAGCGTGCTCGCCTCTCACTACCTTGGGCTTCACATTAAAAATCTTCAACCATAAGACAAAGTGTGGCAAGATGCGGAGGAAGGCCTCGCACACGACGATGAATGTCGAGATGTTGAGGAAGGAATTAGGGGATAGATATCGATCCCATAGTAATACATGATGCCACAAACGAAGGGTGGAGGGGAAAACCTAGCCCGCAGACAAAGTGAGGGAGGAATACAACCCTCTCGTGGGGTTCTGGAGTAGGGACGATCTGTCCCGCCGTCGGGAGGCGATGGCTGATTTTCTTGGCCAGATACCCGGCCTCCCGAAGCTTTTTGATATCCTTCTCCCGGACGGTAGAGGCCATCCACTTGCCTCCTGCTCCGGATCCAGTTTGATTCGGAGGCCTTTGTGGGCGTAGAATCTGAGCAACAGTATTTGGAACTCAAGAGAGAGAATGGATGAGCAGAGGAAGAAGAAGGCGTGGGTGAAAAAGGGGAATCCTTATCCCTTTATAAAGGCGGTAGAAACCGCGCGCCACCCCACTTGTCCTATAAACTCGCTTATTCCCCAAGCGCTGTGTTGATGGCGCGGTTGGGTTACCACACCCGTATTGATAAGAATCCCATGATAAGGGGACACGATCTCTACTTTGACAAGACGTGCCAGTAAAACCGCCTCGCTAGATGTGCGGTAGCAGGTTGAGAAAAATGGTTCGAATAATGACCGGGCTGCAGCGTGATGTCACGCTATGAAAAGTGTCAGCAGATTAGATTTGTGGAATATTGTGCTCTCTATGGTGGTATGTGGAATTTATTTTGCAGAGCCAGACACGATTCATGTGTTCAAAATCTACCTTGAAGTATTCGGAGATGGAACCCGCCTTGCAATGCCGAAGACAATCTGCGCGCCGGACTCATCGTCATTGAAGCCTAGTTCGAGAGACTCTTGAGGAGTCTGGATTAGGGGTCCTCGGACAACCGGACTATGTACTTGTGCGGTTGTTGGACTATGAAGATACAAGATTGAAGACTTTATCCGTGTCGGGTGGGACTCTCCTTTGCGTGGAAGACAAGCAGCAATTCAGTTTGTAGATTTCCTTCTCGTAACCGACTCTGTGTAACCCTAGCCCCGGTGTCTATATAAGCGGAGGTTTAGTCCATAGGACAAGAACACTCATAATCATGGGCTAGCTCCTAGGGTTTAGCCTGTACGAACTCGTGGTAGATCAACTCTTGTAATACTCATATCATCAAGATCAATCAAGCAGGAAGTAGGGTATTACCTCCATCAAGAGGGCCCAAACCTGGGTAAAACATCGTGTCCCCCGCCTCCTGTTACCATTAGCCTTAGACACATAGTTTGGGACCCCCTACCCTAAATCCGTCGGTTTTGACACCGACCTTGACGAATTAGTGGTACCCGGTAACTCCTGTTGTCAGTGCGGTTGGTGAGGCTCCCTTGAGGCTCATGGAAGGGCTCGGCTTCTGGCGTCTCATCCTCCCAGCCTGCCCTAAGGAACGAGCTAGGGTCGTCTTCTAGTGTGTACTCCTGTTCCACCATGCGGGGCACGTAAGCCTCCGAAGCCGCCGACTCGAAGACTTCGCCATAGTGCCCCACATTCCGTGTCGCTCGGCCTAGCGCGCCGTCTTGAGGGTGGTAGGGCAGCGGCCTGCCCGGGCCGTAGGCGGCAGCGCGCATGCCCTCATTCACCGATGGTGGTGTGGGTGCGGCCTGACGTCTGGCACCGATGGTTGAGCTGGTGTTGATGAAGCCTTGGGGCGTGCTTGGGAAGCCTGTGGCGCGGAGAGTTTGTCGTGTGGTCGGCGAGGCCGGGGTGGGCAGAAGCGAAGGCGGTGCCCGAGGCGCGGCGTCCGAGGCTCGGCAACACGCTCCAACCGCGCATCCGACCGCTCTCCATCAACTTTGCACGCCGCGGGTCGAGCCACGATGGCGCGGCTCGCGTTTGCTTGCTCCCGTCGGTGTCTTGGCGCTATGGCGCGGTGTGGCAAGGCCCTTGCGGTTACTGCACTGCCGTCGCGATAAGGCGAGCGGTGTGTGACGCGTCGCCCGCGCCTGATGATACGTGGTGCGCGGGCTGCAGAAGCGTGGGGTTGAGGTCTTCTTAGGCAGGCGGCATAGCCCGAGCTTGCCAGGCTTTCCAGCGGTCGGCGCCGGTCATCGAGTCACCAGGCATTGGACTCATGGACCGACGGCGGGCTGACTAGCGGAAGGAAAGCTCCGTCGCACCCCTACCCGGCACGCCGAATGTCTTATTTCGGGTTCCGGCCAAACCCTTGAGGTTCGAACATAGGGGTGCGCATGAAGATTCCCCCCTACCGAATCTCGCTCTCAGCCTCACTGCGATCCCTAAGCTTGGCTCGATGAACTCACAACACAAGAGACACAAGATTTATACAGGTTTGGACCACCGTTGTGGTGTAATACCCTACTCCTGTGTGGTGGTGGTGGATTGCCTCTCGGGCTGATGATGAACAGTACAAGGGAAGAACAGCCTCCTGAGGAGAGGTGTTCTTGAGCTGGTGTGGTGTTCTACTTGTTCTAGTTTCGGTCCCCGTCCTACTGTGGTGGCTAGTCCTATTTATTGAGGCCCTGGTCCTCTCCGCAAATATTGAACGGGAAGGGATCCAACAACGGCCAATATGAAAGGGGACAGCTAGTACAAGCTATCCTGACTAAAGGTGGTCTTCGCCTGTCAATGGCGTTGGTGATGACGCCGTTTTGGGCTCCATGATGACCTCCATCCCGCTGTCCTGCTGGTCTTGGTCTTGTTGCACCGATATGGAAACCTTTGCCTGATGCCTCGGTACTCCGCGGCTGCGCTTGCCCCCTTAGCACCAAAGTGGAAACGAGGACACTGCACACTGGCGCCCGCCTAGCCTTGGTCGTCATGGCTTGCGTCATGAGAACCTCACGAGGTACCCCTTGCCTTGATCTCTCCGCCCCTTCGCGAGCCTGCCCGGTGAGGCTGCTCCTGGGGAGGCCTCGTGTCGTTCGCCTCGCGAGGCTTGGCCCCTCGTGAGGGTCTTGGGAGTTGGTTAACGAGGACGGGCCATACTGGGCCACTGGTGGAGCCACGCCGTGGGCCGCAGGCAGGCAAGTCTGGGGACCCCTGTTCCCAAAACACCGACATCCACCTTGCTGCAACGACTTCTAGTGGAGACGGCATCGGCCAGTGCAGCATCAGTAGCCGCTACGGGTTTCATGGCCTGCTCCTTGCCATCTGCGACGGCAGCCTTGACCTGGCTCTAGGCCATCCTGATGGACGAGCCAGCCTGGAGCCATCCTGAGATCAGCTCTAGGCGCCCCGTCACCGCACGCCCGTCAGCACCTTGAAGATCAGCCCAGAGTTTGTCCAGCATGGTGTAGGCCTCCTCCAAAGCGCCGGGCCTAGCACAGGAGCCCTGGTCCACCGGCATGAGAACCCGAGGAGGAGGTGGCACTGGCGCTTGGACTGGCGCTATCATGACGACAGCGGAGGCGGCGGCTCCGAGGCCTTCACGCCCTCCGTGGGCGCGTCAGGAACCTGCGACCCCAGAGTCTGCTACGGCTCGGGAGCAACATCGTCTTTCTTCTTCTTCACCCTCGGGGCTAGCCTGGCCGTCAGGAGAATGACATCGTGAGCATGATGTCGCGATAGAAAGGCAAGGATGAGGTAACGTACTTACTCGTCATCGGCGACGTATGCTCTTTTCCTGCTCAGGATGGCGGCGCCCCCAAGCTTCTGCAGCAAGGGCCTTGCCGCGGTTGGAGGCCCTGCCGGACGCGTGATAGGAGGCTCTGGAGTGGCAGCAGCAGGCGACAAGGTGAGATCGCTGACCTAAGGCCGCGCTGGCACCGTTTCCCCCTTGGGGCCCCGCGGATCAGCCTCCGCTACGGGGTCCTCCTGGACCTCGTGACGACCCCGGTGGGGCACGGGGATCCCTCGACCAAGCCTTCCCCGGCATCGTCATCGTCATTAAGATTTTGGAGGAGCTCGCTCTGCCGCAGAGGAGAAGTCTCCCCCGTCTCTTCCAGGGTCGCCTCCGAGACCAACTCCGTCTCTTCGCCCTCTACAGAGCCCTCGCCGGAGGACACTGGCACTAGGAGTTGGGAGGCCCAGACGGCACGAGCCCCTGCTCGTTAAAGACCGGCATGGTGGCGGCCAGCTCTGCCCCATCCTCGCGGTGATACAGCAGAAGGTGGGCCGCTGGGAGGCCACCTAGATCCTTCCCAAGCAAGATCTGCACGGCCTTGCCCAGCTCCTCTCTTGACATGTCCCCTCGGCGCAGTCGAAGGTCATCTTTCGCGCCCTTGAGGCCCCACATGGGGCATGAATGAGCTTGTAGAGGGGCCAGGCGCTGCGTCAGGAACTCCCGGATGATCATGGCCCCCGTCAGCGCCTCGGAGCGCATATCTGCCGGCATCTTCTTCAAGACCGACGCCGCATGGGGGTCGATGAGCTTCTCGTGAGACCATCAATCCAGCTTCTCCGACAGCCTAGCCGGCAGCTCCAGCCGAGCGTGGTGGCTCCGGGCGTCCAGGTAGATCCACCTGTGCTGGAAGTCGTCCACATTCTTCCCGGCCTTCATGAGCATGTTGCCGTCATGAAGCGTGATGAATGAAACATATTTGAAGCACTGGTTTGAACCGTGCGCCCGAAGGGAGAAGAAGTGGCGGAACAGCACAACAGAGGGCTTCACCCCCACGAAGGCCTCGCGATAGAAGGGGAAGATTGACAAGAGGAGGACAGAGTTGGGCTAGAGGTGAAGCGCATGGATTTGGTAGTGGTCGAGTATGGAGAAGAACTTGGAGAAAGGCGGGATGACCCCCGCAAAGATGTTGTGGAGGAAGAAGGGGAAGAACGTACTCACCAAGGTTCCCCACTTGGCGGAGCCAACCCGAAGCTCGGTTTCTCTCCCCTTGTCGTTGCTCGCCGTCAGCGGGAGCACGGTGGTGAGATGCCCAACTTTGGTGATGGAGGATGGGCTGAGGTTGGTGCTTGGAGAAGGAGGCGGCGTCTTGTGACGCATGACAAGCTCGCTTTCTTACTGTCATTATCGAGGAACTCAGGAGCAAGGGCTTGGTGGATCTGGAGGTGCTCTTGGCAGGAGAAGGATGAGATTTGGAGCAAGATGAAGGGAAGGCAATGAAGGCTTGGCTGTGGGAGTTGGCCTTTTTGTCAGCCGCGTCAGTTGCTGAGGTAGCATGGGGAAGCGGAGACGCCCACATCCCATCAAGAGCCATGCGTCGACTCGGTCTGCAGGCGATTGGGGCCCGCAGTGCTATGTACATGCCCTTTGGCTTCATCTCAAAGCTAAGAGCGAGCATGCCTTGGGCCCAGGGGTTACTATCGATGTTCTGGGTACCAGGGTACCCAGACTTACCTGCCTGTGGCCCATGGCGTGGCTCCATCGACGGCCTGGTACGGTGCATGTTCAGCGACGACAAGACATGACCCTCGTGAGGGGCCACGCCTCATGAGGCAGACGACATCAAGACCTCCTGAAGGAGCGGCCTCCCTTGGGGAGCGGAGATTTCTATGCAAGCCCTCACCTCCTGAGGCCGAGGTGATGCCAGCCATGACGAACAAGGCCAGGCGCGCGCCAACGGGCGCAGAGCGACAGGTTTCCTCTTTAGTGCTAAGGAGGCAAGAATAGGTGTAGAGTCCCAAGGAACCAGCCAAAGGTTTCTGTTTGCATGCGACAAGAACAGGACCACCAGAATAGTAGGATGGATGTCATCGTTGAGCCCACCACGATGTCATGATCATAAGCTTTGCAGGCGAAGACCACCTTTCGTTAGGATAAGATGTGCTACTTGTCCCCTTTAAAAATTGGCCACTATGGGATCCCTTCTCACCTAAGTTTTGAGGGAAGAGGACCGAGGCCGCTATAAATATAGCCTAGCCACCACCATATGATAGATTGGACCACCGGAGACTGAAACCCTAGAGCTCATCACAAGAACAAGCCTCCTGAGGCTGTTCTTATCCTGTACTAGTTCATCCTCATTACAGGCTAATCCACCTAAAGCGGGGTAGGGTTTTACACATAAGGTGGCGAACTGGGTAAACTCTGATTACCATTTCCTTGTTGTTCATCGAGCTAAGCCGTGAGAGCATTGAGTCAACCGGCTTGAGAGGTTGAGTTCTTCGCACATGCCCCTGAGTTCAAACCTCTCTTGGGTCTGCGAAGCCCGGAATCCGACAGGCGAGGTAGTAGATGAGTTCCGGAAGCACGATGGCATGGTGATGGTGATGGCGAAGCTATCTCCACAGGGCCTCACCTAAGCACTACGAAAATATGACCGGGGGTGTAAACTGTAGAGGGGACGCTGCACAAGGTTAAACAATTGTCTGTTGTGTGCTAGACACCCCCCTCCCACATATATATAGGTGGGAGGGAGGGAGGAGAACCAAAGGGGGCGCCCAAGTAGGAGGAATCCTACTTGGGGTCTCTCCCAAGCCGTGACCCTCCCTGCCTTATATAGGTGCAGGGAAAGGCAGGGGAGGGTGCCCCCCTTCCTTCCTCACTTGAGGAGGGAAAGTAAGGAGGGGCCACCCCACCCCTTTCCTTTTCCTAGGGCCTGCTGTCCAAAGAGGGGGTGCACCAGGGGTTGGTATGTCCCCCCCCCCTTTGGCCCATTAGGCCCATACACTTACCAGGGGTGTCCTGAACCCCTTCCGATGACCAGATGACTACCCGGTGCACTACGAAACTCTTCCGATGTCCAAATACCATCATCCTATATATCAATGTTTACCTCTCAACCATTTCGAGACTCCTCGTGATGTCCGTGATCTCATTCGGGAATCCAAACAACACTCGGTCACCAAATCATATAACTCATATAACACTATAACATCAACAAACGTTAAGCGTGCGGACCCTACGGGTTCGAGAACTATGTAGACATGACTGAGACACCTCTCCGATTAATAAGCAATAGAGGAACCTTGATGCCCATATTGGCTCCTACATATTCTATGAAGATCTTTTATCGGTTGAACTATTATGACAACATACGTAATTCTCTTTGTCCATCGGTATGTTACTTGCCCGAGATTCGGTCGTTGGTATATTCATACCTAGTTCAATCTCATTACCGGCAAGTCCCTTTACTCGTTCCGTAATACATCACCTCGGAACTAACTCCTTAGTCATTTGCTTGCCAGCTTATGATGTGTATTACCGAGAGGGCCTAGAGATACCTCTCCGATACTAAGAGTGACAAATCCTAATCTCGATCTATGCCAACTCAACAAACACCTTTGGAGATACCTGTAGAGCATCTTTATGATCACCCAGTTATGTTGTGACGTTTGATAGCACACAAGGTATTCCTCCGGTATCCAGAGTTGCATAATCTCATAGTTGAAGGAATATGTATTTGACATGAAGAAAGCAATAGCAATAAACTAAATGATCATTATGCTAACCTAACGGATGGGTCTTGTCCATCACATCATTCTCCTAATTATGTGATCCCGTTATCAAATGACAACACATGTCTATGGTTAGGAAACCATAACCATCTTTGATCAATGAGCTAGTCTAGTAGAGGCTTACTAGGGACACGGTATTTGTTTATGTATTCACACATGTATCCAAGTTTCTGATCAATACAATTCTAGCATGAATAATAAACCTTTATCATGATTTAGAAAATATAATAATAACAATTTTATTATTGCCTCTAGGGCATATTTCCATCAGTCTCCCACTTGCACTAGAGTCAATAATCTAGTTCACGTCGCCATGGGATTAACACCCATAGTTCACATTGCCATGTGATCGACACTCAAAGATTTTTCTAGAGTCAATAATCTAGTTCACATCACCATGTGATTAACACCCAAAGAGTATTAAGGTGTGATCATGTTTTGCTTGTGAGAGAAGTTAGTCAATGGGTATGTCACGTTCAGATCCGTATGTATTTTGCAAATTTCTATGTCTACAGTGCTCTGCATGGAGCTACTCTAGCTAATTGCTCCCACTTTCAATATGTATCCAGATTGAGACTCAGAGTCATTCGGATTGGTGTTAAAGCTTGCATCATGTAACCCTTTACGATGAACTCTTTATCACCTCCATAATCGAGAAACATTTCCTTTGTCCTTTTCAGGTACCTAAAGATAATTTTGACCGCTGTCCGGTGGTCCACTCCTAGATCACTATTGTTACCCCTTTGCCAAACTCATGGCAAGGAATGCAACAGGTCTGGTACACAGCATGGCATACTTTATAGAACCTATGACTGAGGCATAGGGACTGACTTTCATTCTCTCTCTATGTTCTGTCGTGATCGTGCTTTGAGTCTTAATCAACTTCACACCTTGTAACACAGGCAAGAACCCTTTCTTTGACTGATCCATTTTTGAACTTCTTTAGAACTTTATCAAGGTATGTGCTCTGTGAAAGTCTATTAAGCGTCTTGATCTATCCCTATAGATCTTTATGCCCAATATATAAGGAGCTTCACCGATGTCTTTCATTGAAAAAATCTTATTCAAGTATCCTTTTATGCTATCTAGCAATTCTATATCATTTCCAATCAATAATATGTCATCCACATATAATATCAGAAATGCTACAGAGCTCCCACTCACTTTCTTGTAAATACAGGCTTCACCATAAGTTCCTGTAAAACCATATGCTTTGATCACCTCATCAAAGCATATATTCCAACTCCGAGATGCTTGCACCAGTCCATAGATGAATCACTGGAGCTTGTACACTTTGTTAGCACCTTTAGGATCGACAAAACCTTCTGGTTGAATCATATACAACTCTTCTTTAAGAAATCCATTAAGGAATTCAGTTTTGACGTCCATTTGCCAAATTTCATAATTATAAAATGCGGCAATTGCAAACATGATTCAGACTGACTTAAGCATCGCTACGAGTGAGAAGGTCTCATCGTAGCCAACCCCTTGAACTTGTCAAAACCCTTTTGTGACAAGTCAAGCTTTGTAGATGGTGACATTACCATGAGCGTCTGTCTTCTTCTTGAAGATCCATTTATTCTCAATGGCTTTCCTATCATCTGGCAAGTCCACCAAAGTCCACATTTTGTTCTTATACATGGATTCTATCTCAGATTTCATGGCCTCAAGCCATTTATCGGAATCTGGGCTCATCATAGCTTCTTCATAGTTAGTAGGTTCATCATGGTCTAGTAACATGACTTCTAGAACAGGATTACCATATGACTCTGGTGCAAAACGTGCTTTGTTTGACCTACGAGGTCCAGTAGTAACTTGATCTTAAGTTTCATGATCATCATCATTAGCTTCCTCTCTATTTGGTTGTAACGCTCGGGACACACCCGCCGGTGGTCGTTACCCCTGGCGGGATCTAGACTGGCCCCACAGATCAATACTAGTCTTTTTTGCGCAATTTGTCCTCACTCATGCGCATCCGGGAGCAACTTCCTGGTCGGTCACCCATCCTGAAATTACTCCAAGCTAAGCACACTTAACTTTGGAGTTCTTTCCGAATTGGCTCCCGGAAAAGAAGGATTTCCTTATTGATATGAGTAGTCTATCATCCCTATTAAGCCAGGCTATCACATACACCCCCACTCAGAGGAACCGACATCCTCGTCGGGCCACAGGAATGTTCCCTATTGGCACATACGTCTGTGCATCCAGTCTGGTACATGTGCCATGCTATGTGCCACGACGGGTCACAGACGTCACGAACAACATGACCACGCACCTGTCCGCAAACATCCGTGTAACCGCATGGGTCGGCTCTGATACCAACTTGTAATGCCTCGGACACACCCGCCTGTGGTCGTTACTCCTGGCGGGATCTAGACTGGCCCCACCGATCAATACTAGTCTTTTTTGCTCACTTTGTCCTCACTTGTGTGCACCCGGGAGCAACTTCCCGGTCGGTCACCCATCCTGAAATTACTCCAAGCTAAGCATGCTTAACTTTGGAGTTCTTTCCGAATTGGCTCTCGGAAAAGAAGGAATTCCTTATTGATATGAGTAGTCTATCATCCCTATTAAGCCAGGCTATCACATTGGTCTAGGTGGCACGAGAATGGATTTCTCTGATGTGCTACTTTCCAAATCAAGAGAAGGTACAATTACCTCATCAAGTTCTACTTTCCCCCCACTCACTTCTTTCAAGAGAAACTCCTTCTCTAGAAATGTCCCATTCTTGGCAACAAAGGTCTTGCCTTCGGATTTGTGGTAGAAGGTGTACCCAATTGTTTCCTTAGGGTATCCTATGAAGACGCACTTCTTCAATTTGGGTTCGAGCTTATCAGGTTAAAGCCTTTTGACATAAGTGTCGCAACCCCAAACTTTTAGAAACGACAACTTAGGTTTCTTGCCAAACCATAGTTCATATTTTGTCGTCTCAATGGATTTAGATGGTGCCCTATTTAACATGAATGCGGCTGTCTCTAATGCGTAACCCCAAAATGATAGTGGTAAATAGGTAAAAGACATCATAGAATGCACCATATCCAATAAAGTACAGTGTTATGATGATTCTCCACTTTACTATGAAATTCTTTGAACTTTTCAAATGTTTTAGACTTGTGTTTCATCAAGTAGATATACCCATACCTACTTAAATCATGTGTGAAGGTCAAAAAATAATGATACCCGCCGCGTGCTTCAACACTCATCGGACCGCACACATCGGTATGTATTATTTCCAATAAGTCATTAGCTCACTCCATTGTTACAGAGAACGGAGTTTTACACATCTTTCCCATGAGGCATGGTTCGCAAGTATCAAATGATTCGTAATCAAGTGATTCCAAGAGTCTGTCTGCATGGAGTTTCTTCATGCGCTGTACACCAATATGACCTAAACAGCAGTGCCACAAATATGTTGCACTATCATTATCAACTTTGCATCTTTTGGCATCAATATTATGAGTATATGTATCACTATGATCAAGATTCAATAAACCATTCACATTGGGTGTATGACCATAGAAGGTTTTATTCATGTAAACAGAACAACAATTATTCTATGACTTAAATGAATAAACGTATTGCAATAAACATGATCTAATCATATTCATGCTCAAGGCAAACATCAAATAACATTTATTCAGGTTCAACACTAATCCCGAAGGTAGAGGGAGGGTGCGATGGTGATCGTATCAACCATGGAATCACTTCCAAGACACATCATCACCTCGCCCTTAACTAGTCTCTATTTATTCTAAAACCGCTGTTCTGAGTTACTAATCCTAGCAACTGAACCGGTATCAAATACCCAAGGGTTGCTATGCATACTAGTAAGGTACACATCAATAACATGTATATCGAATATATCACTTTGCCAGCCTTCTTATCCGCCAAGTATTTGGGGTAGTTCTGCTTCTAGCGGCCATCCCTTTGTAGTAGAAGCACTCAGTTTCAGGCATAGGTCCAGCTTTGGGCCTCTTCACGGGAGTGGCAACTTGCTTGCCATTCTTCTTGAAGTTCCCTTTCTTTCCCTTGCCCTTTTTCTTGAAACTAGTGGTCTTGTTAACCATGAACACTTGATGCTCTTTCTTGATTCCTACCTTTGCCGATTTAAAGCATCGCGAAGAGCTCGGGAATCATTTTTGTCATCCCTTGCATATTATAGTTCATCACGAAGTTCTAGTAGCTTGGTGATAGTGACTAGAGAACTCTATCAATCACTATCTTATCTGGAAGATTAATTCCCACTTGATTCAAGTGGTTGTAGTACCCAGACTATCTGAGCACATGCTTACAGGCTAAGCTATTGTCCTCCATCATGTAGGCAAAGTAGAGGTCTCATACATAGGCATCAGTTTGAAATACTAATTTCAGCTCTTGGAACATCTCAAATGCTCTGTGGTGTTCAAAACGTTTTTGAAGTCCCAGTTCTAAGACGTAAAGCATGGTGCACTAAACTATTAAGTAGTCATCATATCGAGCTTGTCAATTCTTCATAACGTCTGAATCTGCTCCTGCAATAGGTCTGTCACCTAGCGGTGCATCAAGGACATAATTCTTCTGTGCAGCAATGAGGATAATCCTCAGATCACGGACCCAGTACACATCATTGCTACTATCATATTTCAACTTAGTTTTCTCTAGGAGCATATAAAGAAATATAGCAGCTATAGTCGAGCTATTGATCTACAACATAGAGATGCAAACCTATCAAGACTGAGTTCATGATAAATTAAGTTCAATTAATCAAATTACTAATGAACTCCCACTTAAATAAACATCCCTCGAGTTTATCTAAGTGATACATGATCCAAATCAACTAACCGATGTCCGATCATCATGTGAGATGGGGTAGTCATCAATGGTGAACATCTCCATGTTGATCAAATCTACTATATGACTCATGTTCGACCTTTCGGTCTCCTGTGTTCCGAGACCATGTCTATACATGTAAGTGCATCTAGTGCCCCTTAGTGATTTTGGTGTATTAAAGTTTTATAGGTTAAGGGACTAATGTGTTTGTGAGTGTACACAGGTTCTATAACTCGATGAGGAGTTTGATATTTACGATGAAAGTCGACCCCTAAAAATGAATGTCTTCATTTGAAGACTTTAGTTTTCTTGAAGACTTTAAATGAGGAAATTGGTGTGACCTTGAAGACATGGATATTAATGTGAGGACTATGAAGCGTGACGACTTTTGTTTTCGTAGTTTCATTTTCTCTTTCTTGAGTCATAGGAAACACCATACTGTTAAAGGGGGTCGTGGTAAAACTAAGGAAACATTTTCCAAGTGATGCTCATCTCAAAACCTACACCTACCCAATCCTTTCGAGTGAAGCCATTGGAAATCTCATACAGTGCAGTCAATTTCTTCAATGACAGAGACGAAGATCTTCTGGTCTCTGAGGAATTTGTTCTGAGTGAGGAGTTAGGAATTCGCCAGCGCGGATTGCATACAAAGCGAGGAACATGATAGCCTTGAGGAATTTGAGAGCTCAAATTTCCGACCATTGCTGTGCCACGCGCCAGCTGTCCAAAATATCCTATCCACCTAATGCACTAAAAAAAAGGCACATCCGTGACAATTTGGGTCGTAGGAATTTTTTCTGTCATACTTATGACACTTCTACGACGATAATTGTGACAAAACCCGGTATCATCATAGATGTGGTGGGCTCCTACTTCTATGACAAAAAATCATGACAGAAAATGGGCTTTTTGTCCTAGGCGGGCCGGAGACGCAACTACATGACATTCTTTGGGCCGTCCATGATGGAAAAAACCGTGGTAGAAGCGAGGCGAGAAAATTTGGCGAGTTCGATTCGGTGGGAGGTCGGGGCGGCGATGCATGTTTCTCTCGTACGTATGCGTGTGTGCAAGGCGTGGGCTCTAACGGAACCGGCGGCGTTGGGCTCTAAGCGAACCCGAGCAATTGCCTTTGTAGGCTCGTGTTCTTGAACCAAGCGATCGATCGATGGCATTAATTGAACCCGATCAGCGATTCCTTTACTCTGCTGCTAGCGAAGGCGATCGATCTGCCTCTGGATGAGCAGTGAGCATTGCGGCGCGGGGTGGATGAATAGTGGCGGTGGGGTGGATGAACATGACCCGTGGCGTTACCTCTGCATGAGCAGGACCCCGATCGTCGAGGCCGGTGGGGCTGGGACGAGCGAACCCGTGGGCGGCGGATGAGCAGGGCGACCCGTGGAGGGCTGGATGAGCGATAGATGGTGGAGGGTGGATGAGCAGTAGCCCGTGGAGGGTGGTTGAGCAGGGGCCGTGGGGAGGGTGGTTGAGCGATGGCCGGTGGAGTAGCGGCGGTGGAAGGCTGGATGAGCAGAGGCCGTGAATGAGCGATCCACAGTGGAGGCTGGAGGAGGTTGATGGTGGATGAGCGATGGCAGTGGAGGCTGGAGGAGGTCGACGGTGGAGATGAGCGGTATCTGTGGAGTCCGTTTTGCGATGCGCCCACCCCTCCCGATGAACGGGACCCCGTTTGTTGTGGCGCTCCAACACAAGTCCGTTTCGTCCATTTTGCGGTATGCCACACCCCTCCCGATCAACAGGACCCCGTTTCAACTATAGGAGGTCCAACACAAGTTCATTTCCTCCGTTTTGCGGTACGCCAGATCCCTCCCGATGAACAGGATCCCGTTTTGAACGTGGCCGGTCGAACACAAGGTCGTTTCCTCCGTTCTGCCGTACGCCAGGCCTCGTTTCCATCGCCTGTTCCGTCCAAGCCGGTTGGCTCCCACGCGGTCCGTTGCCTCCCGATGAACACGACGTATTCCGTTGCCTCCCCATGAACACAACGCATTCCGTTGCTTCCCCATGAACACGACGACGACGTAGTTTCTACGTTCCGACCCAGCCATGTACACGAGTGTCGGTGTACTAAAGTAGAAGTACCTTAGTACCCGAACTTGTCTGCAGGCGATCGCAGCACCCATGGCGAGGCTTGCGGGGCGCGCAGCAAAACTCTCCACCATTCTTTATTACTGCCATTCAAGAGCAAAGTACTAGCCAAGAACACAAAGGCCCGGCAAGAGGAGCTTGCGGGAAGGTCAACTTCGAGGGCATCGCGAAGACTTGCCCGCGGCGGCAAACTTAAACCTTTGCAAAGAAAAGGCGCGGCAAGGTACTTGCAGCGACAAATTCTCACCACACTCCAGCGCGCAGTGGCGTGTCGTCATGAGGCCATCCAAGGGCGCGTGGCGGCGATCTGCAGCCATGCGGGCGGGTGTAAGCAGGTAACAGCAGGCGCCATCGTGGCAGCGGAGGCTCATAGCAGTCCTCCTCCTGCCTTTGTTGGAGGCGACCGGACGGGCATTTAATGCCCTTGTCCCTGCCGTCGAGTTAGGTAGGGAACCTTTGTTGTACACTATTGTACCAACCCGTGTTTTACCTTTCTACCCCTCTTCCCTCTGCTGCCACTGTGGGTACCCCCTTGAGACTATAAAGGGGCCCATGCGCACGTAGAAGGGGTTGATCCATCGACACCCACAGCACCACCATCGCTTCGCCGCTCGAGCAAGATCAAATAACAAACACGAAGCGCAGTGAGGGTGTTATCTCTCGGAGAGCCCGAAGCTGGGTAAAATCGCCCGTCTCCCAGCAGCGCTCGACCTCGATCTGCTCTGCGCCGATCCCGCTCCTTGCCGAACCACAAGGGCCCCAGTGCCCATAGGTCTTTGGAGGCCACATAGACCACGCCCGACATCTTTGGCGCGCCCGGTAGAAGGCGTCGAGTCGTGAGCATCGATCCGGTCTCCCCGCGCTACTTCAAGATCTTCATCAACATGCCACCAAAGAAGAAGCCTTGGTGGCGCTCCGTCTACATCGGTTCGGCACCACCTGCTGGAGCAAGCAGGCGGTGGAGTGGGCCGGCGGCGGAGGCACGCCGGTGGGTCTCGTGTCGTCACTAGATCCAGAACAAGGCCCATAGCGTCGGCGACCGGCGAACACCGCACCCTTCCCGGGAGGTGCAAGGTCGACAACGTCCGGTGCTCCTAGCACCGTGCTCGCGATGGAACAAGGCCAAGCTGGTGGGTCGGCGGGGCCTTCGAGTTAGCATACTGCCGCCCGCATCTTGCGCCTGGCGAATCTGATCGCCGGACGAGTGCTGCACCTCCCAATCGATTGGGCCAAGCACATCCGCTCCTCGCGCCGTTCATCACCACCGCTGCCCAAGACAGCAAAGGCGCTGGCGAGCCCGATTGCTTCTAGACTACCCTCGGCGACGCACAAGATCGGCGGCGGAGGATGACCATTACAACCTCGCCGGCCGCCAGCGGCGGCAAACCCAGCGGCAAAACACGTCGAGGCCCGGCAAAGCGTCGGCGCAAGCCGGCAGCGACAAGACACCGCAGAGGTGCCACCTCTCATGCACTCCGGTCCGAAAGGCCAAAGATCGCCAGCTCGCGGACCAACCCGACGGCGACTCCACCGCGTCGTCGAGACCGCGAACTTCGCGCGATCAACGCCCGTCCTCAAGGCGGCAACACGAAGCGCTCATACCCGCATCGGCCGCCGGAGAAAGCGGCGTCAATCGACCAGCGCTGGGCCCATTGTCGGCGCGCGCGCGCGGAGAACAGGCGACTTGCCGTGGCGGCGGGTTGCCTGCGTTCACCGCGAGCTGCGGCAAGTCAATAGCCCAAAACCAGAACTACAAGCGGGCGTGCCGAGAAATGCGGCGGGAGGATACACCGTCGAGTTCCTCGGCATCTACACCATCGCGGTGCTGGCTGCGGAGGCGCGGACGAGAAGATCCTTGCCAACTACTTCCCTTTGGTACTCAAGCCGCGTCGAGATCTTGGCTCATGCACTTGCGGACGGCTCCATCTCCTCATGGGCGGACTGTGCCATCGGTTTGTTGGCGCCTTCACGGGTAGCCACAAGCCTCATGGCGGAGAGTGACCTCCACTTGCTCGTCCGGAAGGAGGAGCCCTGCGCAGAAGTATATACAAAGATTCAGCCGGTGCAGCGCAACATACGAGCGTCCACCTGCGCGGTTATTAGCGTGTTTCATCGAGCGTCGTAACGCGGGATGAGGAGGAGATGGCGATGTGCAAGATCGGAGATGTCGGTGAGCTTTACGCTCTGGCGACAAGTTTGCATGGTGAGGAGGAGGAAAATCCCGGAGATTGCGGAAGCGAAGGATCGGCGGTGAGGTGCCGCCCGGCAAGGAAGAACCGAATGAACAAGGAAGAGGAAAGCTAAGGATGTGCTGGCTGTTGACCATTACGGCAAAGGCGGCTCAAACAAGGCCAAGACCGGCGACTCGGCGAAATATGTGCACCGTCGACAAAGCGAGGATAAGCCCGCAAAAGCGTTATTGCAAGATTCACGCACCAAAGGCCATGACCTCCAAACTGCAAAAAGTAAGCGAGATGGCGGAGCTGCAAAAAGCTGAGTATGGCGCCCGCGATAAGGAGAAACCGAGGGAGGTGGCGGAGGATTGACAAGGAGCTTCCATGGGGGAGAATAATGGCAAAAGCTAAACCGCGGCAGGAGACATGCCTCCCAGCGGCCGCGACAGGGCGAAGATCAAGATGAGGATGAAGAGATGGAGGAAGGTGAGGCGATGATCAAGAGTTTTAGAAAGCGGCGGAAGTGTTGTGCATCGGCGGCGGCGCCTCCACACACCTCGCACCGCCGACTCAAGCGATGGGTGCAGAAGTGAATCACGATGGAGCCGTCCGTCGAGGCACGTAGGCCTCTGAAGTGGTCACCGCCCATCATCTTGACGTTGAGGACCACCCTGATCGCATCACTGCGATTCGGGTGCTTGCCGATGTTGGTCTCACCAACAATCCGCAACCTCAAGGTCACGAAGATCTTTGGTTGGCGGCGAGGCGGCTGAACTTGATTTCCTCGCGGTGCTCAAGCTCCGGATCTGACGGCGACTCGAAGCTGGTGCCTTTCAAGGAATAAATCCGGGAAGGAGCAAGCCCAAGGGAAGATCACATTGCGGTGGCGTTGGAGCGGCTGAACCGGGGCCGAGAGGTCACGTTCGATGTGGCTGATATCCTTACCCTAGCGGGATACTCGGCCGACCCCTTTCGCCAAGTTCATGGCGGCCTCTCTCTCGCATACAATGTGCTCAAGATGCCTAGCCGATGAGTGTCATTTCGTCCAAGGAGACAAGAGGATGCACTCATCTGCGCCGACAAGATCTCTGGGAAGCGGCGGCGGCAGGCGCGAGCCACTTGCCGCTGAATCTCCCGGGGAAGAAGAAAACCAAGTCCGGCAAGGATAGCTCGATGCCCACTCCGACAAGCGCACCTCCCAGTCTTTGCGCTGCCGTTGAGCACGCACCATCGAGCTCCACCGACAAGTGCAAGAAAGCAAAGATAACCTCATGGGAGACCAAGAAGGTGGCGCCAAGGAGGGCGGCCTTGGTGGTACTTTCACCATCGGTGCCACGCAATCCTAAATAGGAAAGCGCTCGTTGCTCACGTAGGCGAATGTCGATGTGTTTGCATGGCAACCATCGACATCCCAGCGTTCGGGAAATGTCGAGCACCACCTTGCCGTCTGCCCTCGCGCGACCCGTCAAGCAAAAAGTCGGGAAGCAAGCAATAGAGCGTCAAGAGTTCATAGCGGAGGAGATCAAGAAGTTGGAAGCGGCGAGGCTGGTCCGAGAGTACTCCATCCAGCGTGGTTAGCCAATCCGTGAGTGCGTGCATAAAGCAAGCGGGAAGTGGAAGCTTTGTATTGACTTCACGATGTTAACAAAGCTTGTCCCAGGATCCATTTCCTTGCGGCGCATTGACGGATTGTCGACTCCCGGCGGGATGTGATCTGCTTTCATTCTTTGATGCATACTCGGGATATCATCAGATCTTCATGGCTGAAGAGGCGAAGAAGGCCGCATTCATTACTCCATGTGGCACATCTTTGTTTTGTCACGGATGCCTTTCGGACTAAAGAATCTGGCTCGACATTTGCAAGAGTGGTCGATCATGCTTTTGAGCCCACGGTTGCTGAAATGTAAAGCTTACATGGATGACATAGTGGTCAAGAGCAGGACGAGAGACTTTGATCAGGATTTGGGCGAAACCTTCACAAATATCGCAAGATCAACCTCAAGTTGAATCCGAGAAGTGCGTGTTCGGAGTTCCTTCGGAAGCTTCTCCAGTTCTTTGTGTCGTGAGGGGATTGAAGCCAATCCGACAAGATCGAGGCCATCGAGCACATGAAGCACGAAGCGAGTCAAGGGCGTCGGAGCTTGCGGCTGCGTTCTTGCCCTCGATAGGTTCATTTCCAAGTCGGCTGAGCAGCCTGCCGTTTTCAAAATCTTGAAAAAGCGGGCCCGATGAAATGGACTCGGAGCGGAGGCTGCGCTGCGAGACTTGAAGAAATATTTGTCCTCCACCCCAACACTCGTTGCGCCTAAGCCACAAGAGAGTTCTGCTATATCTAGCGGCAACCAATCAAATGGTTAGTCTTTGCGTTAGTGGCGAGAGAGAAGCGGAATGGCGAACCATCGGCTGCGGCAAGCAAGTCCGGCGACAAGCGGGGGCTTCCCGAGCGAGGCTCTGGCCCGACAAGCGGATCCGGCAAGTTACGGTTCCGGCAGGATGGAGTCTGCACAGCCACAAGGAAAGCGAAGAAGATGGTGCGGCGCCCGGTTTACTTTGTCGGTTCCCTTCTGCGAGGGCTAGATCAAGGTACTCTGGTGTGCGAAGTTGCTTTGGCCTCCTCATGGCCTCGAGGAAGCTGCGCCATTACTTTCAAGAACATGAGATCACGGTGGTCACTCGCTTTCCGTTGAAGAGGATATTACGAATCCGGAAGCAGCAGGCGGGATTGTCGAGTGGGCTGGAATTATCAACTTTGGCCTCAAGTTTGAAAGTACTTCAACCATTGAGCCGAGCATTGGCAGAATTTATAGCAGAATGGGCGCCAACACCCGATGGAGAAACTCCGGAGGAGCATCCCGTCAAGGAAGCGGACAAAGAATGGGTCATGTACTTGATGGTGCCTTCTCGCTACAAAGGCGCCCGGCAGGCGTACTACTTATCGCACCACGGAGAGCACCTCAAGTACATGGTCGGATGCACTTTCCCAAGGAGCAAGCAACAAACAATCTTTGCAGAATATGAGGGCTTGCTCGCGGACTCGAGATCGTGGCAGAACTTGGGATCGGGAAGCTTATTGTCGGGGGTGACTCGCGGCAATCGTCCGCCAAGTTAACAAAGATTATCGAGCCCGTTGATGGAAGCATCGTTGTGAAGTGAAAGCTAGAAGAACATTTTGCTGACTGCAAATGGAACATGTTCAAGAGCTCGAGAATGACATTGCGGATGGCTTTGTCAAAGTCTGCTGCACTCAAGTTGCACAATGGAACCAGGATTTTGTGCTCAAGCTAACTCAGCCGTCTGTGACACCATCAAGCTGGACAAAGCAAGAAAAGAAAGTTGGTTACGGCGACTACCTTCCGCGAGCTTCCGAACCGCCGCCAAGAAGGTCCCGGAATCAACACGAAGAAAGTCTTGAGGCGATCTACTCCGACAAGCCCGAGGCTTGTTTCGTTGAAGCGGCGCTCCCGACAAGTGTGTCGACACACTTGCCGGGAGCATCATGCTCGGCGAGACTCGAGATCCTTGCCGTGGAAGCGGATGTTCCGCGGCGGCATTTTGCGCATTTAGTCCTTGTCGTCGAGCCTCGGGCTCCGGCATGAGCACAACAGATCGTCCATTTCCTTCAAGCAGGGAACTTCGAGGAACAAGAAGAAGCGAAGAGGTAGCCCGGCAATCAAGTATGTACCGGTTTGTCGATGACATCTTTATGAGAAGAAAGATTCAGCGGAGTGAAGTTAAAGTGCATTTCCGGGAAGATGGGCGGCAGCTGTTGGCGGAGATACATGGAGGCATATGTGGTCACCACATTGGCGCAAAACACTTGCCGGCAAGGCTTTCGGCAAAACTTCTTCGGCCTACAACCCTCCGGGATCTGTTGCACAAGTAACTAAGTGTGAAGCGTGCGAGTTCCACTCCAAGCAGATTCACCAACCAGCTCAAGCTCTCCAAACAATCCCTTTATCACTGGCCATTTTTGAGTGCAGGGGCTCGACATCCTCGGCCCTTTTCCCGAGCTGTCGGGGCTTTGAGTACTTGTACATTGCAATCGACAAGTTCACAAAGTGGCTGAAGTGGAACGATGGAAGGTGGCAGCACGGTCGTGATCAAGTTCTTGGTCAATTATGCGCGTTTGGAATCCCAACAGGATCATCACCGACAATGGCACACAATTCACGAGCCACACCTTCATGTAGTACACCAAGATCTTGGCACCAAGATTTGCTTTGCTTCATTGCTTAGAAAGCAGCGGTCAGCGGGAGGCGACGCTGAAGTGTTCGCGCAGCTCAAGACCAGAACTTTTGATAGGCTGCACAAGTCACGGAAGAAATTGGATCGGCGGTTGCGGTGGTTCTTTGGTCGATCGGGGCGGACGCCAAATCGAGCCACCAGCCGGACACCCTTTGCTCTCGTCTCACGGGCGGGCAGTTCTCCCACGGAACTTCGTATCACGGGTCGCCACGAGTGCTCGCTTACGATGAGCTTGAGCAAGAAGCGATTGCGACAAGATGGCCAGCGCTGCTCCTCGAGGAGGATCGTCTTGAGCTCTTTGTGCGAGCTGCTCGTTACCGACAAGCTTTGCGCCGCTATCATAACCGCAAAGTTAACGCCGAAGCTTGAGGAGGCGACCTTGTTCTTCGGCGAGTTCAATCCGCCAAGAATTCAAACAAGTTGGCCTTGAAGTGGGAAGGCCCGTCGGGTGAAGCGAGTCACTAGGCCGGCCTGTATCGCCTTGAGACCGAAGATGGCGTTCGATGAGCAACTCACGGAACATAGAACATCTTCATAAGTTTTACCCATAAAGCGCGGTTGCGGACCCATTCCGGCAACCACTTTCTTTGTACAAGCATTGCGGCTATCGCATGTAACCCTTTGTACAAAGCAGGCGCAGCCTTCGTGCGTAAATAAAGTTAAGCTTGGTTCGCACATCTTGTCAAATTTAATGCATTGTCTTCTTTTTGCATACATGTCGACACTCATGCGATTGCACCACCCGATAAGCAATAGCGAACCTTAAGGTTCCATCGATTATTTTCTCTTCTTTCTTCTCATAGGCGAAGATTCCTCCGCTCACAAGTTCGCCGGGGGGAAGGGAAGGTAGAAGTATGGAACAGGCGACGTTCAAAGGAATCTAGCCTTGCCGGGACGCGGAAGACAGAAAAGCTAAGTGGCCAAAGATTGAGCCTAGTCATTTTTAATTTTTAAGTTATATCCCTTGAACGTTAGTGCCTTGTATGGAAAACACATGGCGGAGGAATGGGCTCGAGACCAAGTTAAGCCCTTGCGTTGTTTTGAGTCCGCTCAGCGGTCGAGTGGTACCAACTAGTCCCGACAAGATTTCTTGCGGAGCGGCTTCGCCGCGGGCTGCTGATGTTCCGCACTTAGCAAGTGTGCTCGCGCGGCAAGGTCCCTCAGCGTGGGGTAAAAAGCATACAAGGGATGCAACAGAATAAAGGGAATAGCGCGGCAAGCAGTATCCATAATTAAGTTATATTACAAGAATGACTTATTATGGCACTAACTGAAATTGTTCACATAATTAAAATGGCAGCAGCAAGAAAAGGGGAGAAGAGGAGCAGCCTAATCCACGCGCTCGCCATCGAGCCTCCTGACCTCGTTCACTTTGTCCCACGATGGGTGCGGCGATGGCCTTGAGCTCCTCAACATCGGCACCCTCGGCAGCTTCTTGGTGGCGGGAGAGGTCGATGCGGGTTGCGGAAGAGGACCTTCACCGGCACCTTCTCCGGGACTCCAGTAGAGACCCAGCGCGACTCGGTGACCAACTGTTTTGGGATCCTATCCGGGCTGCGGAGAGCCGTCACCACATCCTTGAAGAAAAGCGTGAGCTTGGCTGGGCTGGAGGTTCCCCTCATAGGGTACCGAAGCCCGTCAAGTTCAGCTCCGCCAACTCCTCGTCAATGGCGGCGATGTTGGCGAGACCCTCCGTCGAGCTCCGCCGTAGTCTTGAAGGTGTTACGAGCCTCGGCGGCCCTCGTCGGCAGCTCCTCGTTGTCCTTGAGGTCTTTTCTCGGGACATCTTCTCGCTTCTTGGCGGAGTCTAGTGTCTCCGTCAAAGCGTAACTTCAGCCCTAGATCGGCGCTCGAGTCCTTGGCGGCGTTCAGCTCTTCGATCTTCTCGGAGGCTGGGCTTCGGTCGCCGTGGTAAGTAGCGCGCATCGTTCTCGCGATCGCGCTGGAGCGCGACAAGCTCCTCGTTCTTCCTTGTCGCGTCCGCCTCCAGCTGCGTCACTTTCTCCTCCAACTCCTTCTTGGCAGCCTCGGCAGCCGCGGCGGCATCCTTTGCCTCCTTGAGTGCCCCGCCAAGTGGCTGTTCCCAGACGGCGAGCTCCTCATCATGGCTGTCCAAGTACGCCTTCCTCTGTATCAGCTCGCCGTCCTGCTTGGACAGTTCCTCGGCGGCAAGCCTCTGCTGCTCCTCGGCCTCGGCTTTCTCCAGGATAAATGCCTTCTTCGCCTCGTCAAGCTGCGCCCTCTCCTCGGCAATGGACCGGAGGCCTCACAGATTCTTGACTCTTGAGCTCTTGCGCATGCTTCTCTATATCAGCTCCTGCTGTCGACGGCGCTTCCGGGACTCAAGCCGCTGGCGAAGCGCGGTAAGTGACACCGGCTTCGGGCAGCTGCTCCTCCTCGAGACTTCGCCCTTCTGCTTTGCTCGGCTTGTCGACCAGCGACAGCCAGCGAGGCAAGTATTTCCCGTCGAACTCCTCTCCTTGGCCGGTGCCACAGGCTCGATGCGGGGAGTTTGTCTCTGCGCCCTCGCCCGGCTTTCAAGTATCGCCGGTGAGGGCTCCTCGGGCCAGCGCCGCATCGGCGACGGAGGATCGGCGGTCGGTCGGCACCTTGCGCTCCGGCATCCTCGGATCGTCGATCAGTCACGGACCTCTCGCCGGCCCTTGTGCTAGTGGCGGCGGCCTCTTCACCAGCAGGCTCCTCGCGCCCGGCCCCTCCTCTGCGGTGGCGGCGTCCCGATATGCGCGGCCGTCCTCCTCGCCGGCGGCCTCAGCCTCCATCGGCTCCCCAAGGGGAGGATCTGAAAGCAGGGAGGAAAAGAGATGGTCAAGCAAATGCCCAGAAGAAGGAAAAGGGAGATCAGCGAGATCCAAGGGAAAGTTCCGACAAGGAGGCTCACGGCGCTGGGTTACGTGGTCACGGGCTCCACCACCGGGGCTCGCGGTCCCACCCTTGCGGGGACCCTTTCCTTGCGGAGGCAGCTCCCACACCGAGTCGGCCCTCGGTGGCGTAGTCTGGGCCGATGACACCTCATCGCCGACCTCCGGCTGCTCTGGTGGGCCCGCTCTCTCCTGTATACAAAGAGCCGATGATCAAGATATTGGCAAAGAAGAAGCAACCATGCGCGCCTGCGACGGTGGTCGATTGAGGCACTCGTGGCTGGGGCTGTCTTTGGGAGCTACTACGAGGAGAAGGACCGGGTCCGTCAAAATGGTCTCGAGCGTATCTTACGCTACCACGGCGGGATCGTCTTCGATGTTGACCACAGGGACCTTGGCCCTCTTCGCGCTCTCTCTCGCCAAAGTCTGGTACAAAGGCGGGAGTTTGGAGAAAAACAGATTAGATACAAGACAAACAATAATAAAGATCGAGAGGAAGACAAGCAGTCGAAGAAGCCTTACTCCTCCTCCTCCTCCTCGTAAATCGTCGTCCGAGCTCAGCGCGGAGAGGTGAACTCCAGTACCCTCTCGGCATGTCGTGGCGGAGGTGGGCTCCCTCTGGCGCTTGCCGAGGGCTGGCTGGCGAGGTCGCAGCGGCAGGAAGACCCGCCTCGGTTGCAGTAGCGGCTGGGATCCGCCCGCGGCTGCATACTGCCAGCGGTGAAACGTGTCCCCGGCGCCCGCGCGGCTGCTGGCGGCCTGTTCCTCCGCCAGCTTCGCCGACTCGGCAGGCGCCTTCTCGGGCGGAATTGGGGCTGCGGCTGTGGGCTCCGCCGTGGCGGCGAAATCGCCCAGGCACGGCTGGCGCTCGCGCCCTCGGCGGACTCGCCCGTTCCGGCCTCAACCTCCCCTTTGCCTTCGCCTTCCCCAGCTAGCGCTTCCTGGGCGGCAAGGCTTGCCGCCGCTGCTGCGTCTGCCTCCACCAGCGTAAATCCAAACTCGCCCGCCGCGGCGGCTGCGGCCGCCTCTTCGGCCTGGCTAGCAATATACGCTAGCTCTTGGCGATGGTGGCGCGGGTGAGAGTTTCGCTCATCGGAGTTGGCGCCACCTCCGACAAGTCGTCAAAAAATTGTTGCCGCGACCTCGGCGGTAAGCTCTATCCAGTTCGCATTTATCCCATGCGAGTCGCACTCTGGCATCATTGCGCGGATCGTCGCTGGCTGAGAATGTTGCACAAGGGGCGACACCTGCGCCAGCTGGAACCACTACTGGATGATTGGGATCATGCTTGAACATCTCCCTCGGCATCGCGCCAAGCTCCATGTCCGTGAAGTTGAAGTTGAGGCACTGGCGCAGCCTCATCAAATCTCTTTGGGCGGCTGAGCTGCAGGCAGCCGCCCCCTCGCTTGCGAGAGGCGTCTGGCGACGAAGAAATCCGCGCCAACCGCCCTGTGGTGAGTCCGGCATGCCTAAGCGGAGGATTCGGGTGAGTGGCGATCGTCGGCTTAGCATCGTCAAGCGACGAGCACTCCGATCGTTGCCGCGCACCACCAGTCTTGCGCGGCTTCGGTGAGCAGCGGCGGGTTGTCATCACAGATCAACACCACTCCGCCCTCCCTCGTCCCACTTGCTGCGGAGTTCACCGACAAGTACACATCCTTCATACCCATCCGGAGGTCGAGGCGATTCCGCCGGCGGCGCTCCCTTTCTCGGCCCGAGGAAGTAATGCGGAAGAGGCCACATTGGGAGGATACCAGCGAAGTTCTCGCGAGATGTGCGAAACCGCCATTGTCGAGCGGCGTTGGGGGTGAAGTCAGCGAGATGAAACCCGTAGGTGTTCATGATATCGCAAAGAAATCGGAAAAAGGTGGGCGAGCCCTTGATAGAAGAACACAGGGAAAGTAGCACCCTTTGGGGCACTTCTTGATTTGGAAACCTCGCGGAAATCACCGGCGTCTTGGCGGATGCGCCCGCGTTCCATCGACGGAAGAGGTAAAACTCCGCCCATAGCGCCTCCGGATAGCTCGGAAGCGAGCACTGCTTCTTCTTGGCGCCTCGAGCTCAGCGCCTCGGCGATTCGCGGCCTTCGCAGCCTCCAGCGGCCTTCGTAGCCTTCCAGCTTCCGGAGCCATGGCGAAGCGGCGGGGAAAGCAGCGGCGGCGGCGACGGCGGCGAACCTTTTTTCCTCTCGATCCGAGGCGGGGGAGAACAGCGGAGCTTTCGGAGGAAGGCGCAAGTGGCGGAAGTGAAACGGCCCGTTCCCTCTGCTTGCTAACGGGGATGCGAGCGTTCGCATTTCTGGAATTAAGTATTGACCACGTTCTCTCCCACGGCGCGCAATCGGCAGCGTGCGTTCTTGAAGTCTTGCGGTGAGCACGGAGGCCAATTTTGAGGGACCCGGCCCGCAGCGTGCCGTGCCTTTGTTTGGGCTGGCCCAACAACGCTCGGCACCGTGTATGGCCCAGGCCGGGGCTCTGTCGGTGTACTAAAGTAGAAGTACCTTAGTACCCCGAACTTATCTGCCAGGCGATCGCGGCACCTGTGGCGAAGGCTTGCGGACGCCCGGCAAGGCTCTCCACCATTCTTTATTCTGCCATTCAAGAGCAAAGTACTAGCCAAGAACACAAAGGCCCGGCAAGAGGAGCTTGCGGGAAGGTCATTTCAGGGCATCACCGGAGGACTTGCGCTGGCGCCCAGCGCCCGGCAAAACCAGCGGCCAACAAACTGCCGGCCTTTGCAAAGAAGGGCAGCGGCAAGGTACTTGCAGCGGCAAAATCTCACCACACTCCAGCGCACCGGTGGCATGTCGTCACGAGGCCATCCCAAGAGCGCGTGGCGGCGTCTGCCAGCCATGCGGGCGGTGGCAAGCAGGCAGCAGGCGCCATCGTGGCAGCGGAGGCTCATAGCGGTCGATCCTCCTGCCTTTGTTGGGGCGACCGGACGGGCATTTAATGCCCTTGTCCCTGCCGTCGAGTTAGGTAGAGAGGCCTTTGTTGTACTTTATTGTACCAACCCGCGTTTTACCTTTCTACCCCTCTTCCTCGCTGCCACCTTGGGTACCCCTTGAGACTATAAAGGGAGGCCCATGCGCTTGCGTAGAAGGGGTTGATCCATCGACACCCACAGCACCACCATCGCTTTCTGCGCTCGAGCAAGATCAAATAACAAACGAAGCAGCGGTAGGGTTGTTATCTCTCGGAGAAACCCGAAGCTGGGTAAAGATCGCCCGTCTCCCGCGCGCTCGACCTCGATACGCTGCTGCGCCGCGATCCCGCTCCTTGCCGAACCACAAGGGGCCCCCAGTGCCCCATAGGTGCTCGAGGCCACAGAGACAACGCCCCGACAACGAGCCCTGGCCGTACGTATGCGCAAGTAGGCGTTCGAGACCCCGCCCGTATGTACATACGTGGCTATATTTTCTTTCTTGCACCCTGGCCATTGTACGTACGTGTACATGCTACATGAGCGCCTCTACTACGACACGTGTGCGCCTCTACATCGACTAGTATATATGTACATACACGTTCGCGACCAGAATGACAATGCTACGTACACTTCGATCAGGTGGGTCCCGACTTTCAGGCACTTCCTTGTGTGCAAAGATGTTGCTGGTGGGTCCTAGCAGTCAGGGGGGCGAATCGTTTTTTTTGGACGCACTTCCTTGTGTGCGAAGATGTAGCTGGTGGGTCCCAACAGTCAGGGGAAACATTTTTTTCACGAAATACAGTGGCCCGTCTGGTGGGTTCCAGCTGTCAGGTGGAGGAATCATTATTTTCCGCGTAATAAGGAGGCACTTCCTTGCTGCGGCCGTGGACCTAGCTGTCAGCCTCTCCACGTATAGTCCACATCCGATGGAAGTCGTTCCTTGACCACGTTGACCACGCCGCGCCGAGAGCACCACAGCGGTGGACGACAGCGATAACTAGGAAGGGGCGGCGGATCGGGGAAAACGCGACGGTGGAAGCCAGCGAGAGAGAGTAAGAAGGTTCTTTGGTTGGTGTGGTGTGAGGCTGTTGTCGCCCTTGAGAATAACGAGGGTGTGGGTGAGTAGAGGATGGCATGGCGGCGGTGGGAGTAGTAGGGGTGGTGAGGCCTCCGCGACATCCTGACCGACCCACGGTGGCGCGAACCGCACGGCCACGACCGGCTGGTTTGGGCGGTTTGGTGCAAGAAGGCGGAAGGTTGAAGAAGCACTCGACCGTTGGATGGACATCGTCACGGTCCTTTGGAGCTAGAATCGTTCATTATTAAGTTAACAAAGCCCTCCGTCCCCGTCAACTTAGTTGGCCCACAAGTCATTCTCCCACTATGGTGGGTCCCAGCTAGCAGGGGTATTCTTTTTTTGTGCGTAATAAGGAGGCACTTCCTTGCGTGCGAAGATATAACTGGTGGGTCCGACTGTCGGTGAAGCGTTTTTTAAGTGAAATCTGAGGCCCTTCCAGTGGGTCCCAACTGTCAGGTGGAGGAATCATTATTTTGCGCATAATAAGGAGGCATTTCCTTGTGTGCGGCCGTGGACCCAGCTGTCAGCCTCTCCACGTACCATCCACGTCCGATGGATGTCGTTCATTGACCATGTTGACCAGGCCGCGCCGAGAGCACTATGGCGGTGAACGACGGCGAGGCCTAGGAAGGGAACGACATGGAGCTGAGGAAGACTCGGCAATGGTTGCCCATGCGATTAGGGAATCTGAGGTTTCTTGGTCATTTGCCGTCGCGGAAAATAACGAGGAGGTGTGGGTGAGTAGAGAATGGCACGGCCCGGCAATGAAGTAGGGTGGGGGCGGTGCGGCTGTGCGGAAGCACAACCCGGCCGCGAACAGCGAGCAAGCAGTCCTCCGGTATTTGGTTTGGTAATTTGGAGCAAGAAGATCGAGATATTGAAGAAGCGGCACGGCCGTTGGATTAACATCCAATGGTCACTGCTACTAGAATCGTTTGTGGACTAAGTTGACAAAGCCAAAGTACACGTCAACCTAGTAGACCCACAAGTCAGTCTCCAAATCTGTCCCAAACAGCATACAGCCCAAAATTTCTAGCCAGATTCAAATTACTTTTATATCTAAATATACCTTAATTTAAATTCAATGAAATTTTACCTGCACAAAAACAATGAAATTTAAAATATCAAAATCCGAACGAAAACATTATTTTGGAACTAATTGCCTATTTGCTGTATTTTTTCATTTTACAACCCATTTATTATTACTTATAGCCCATTTATTATTACTTATTGCCCATTTTCTGGGCAAAATGCATCCCTCCTCGTATTGAAAGATTTCCGGCCCAGTAGGGCGTAGAAAAGCAAGTAGGCCCATGTTGGTTATTCCGCAAAAATCAAAATAGCTGGCTAGCCATTTTCAGAAAGGAAAAAAAATCTGGGCTGGTCATGTGCTAAACATATGAAATAAAAGCCTGGTCTAGAAGGTCCACGGGTCCCGCACAACCCAGTTGATACCCTTCTCCGTCCTGAAAAACAAAATTACTCCGCGTGCTGCTGGGTCCCTACTATCATCCTCACCATGTACAGTCATCTCATTATTCCTCTCGGTTGTTGACCATGTTGACAACCTTTGGAGAAGCGGCGCCCTTGTGGCGAACCAAGGTGGAGGGCGATGGTGAGGCCTCGGGCGAGAGCGAACAGGACCCGGGAAGATCACGGAGAGTTTTAAGGTGTGATGTGGCCCACGATCGTGCGGCGGCGGCATAAGCCAGCCGTGGGGCGGCGGCGGCGTTCCACAACGCCTGGTTTGGCTTTGGCGGATCGAGGAAGAAGAGACTGAAGAAACACGACAGACGTTGAATGTCAATCCAACGGTCAAGGTTGGCAAAATCATTTGTTGACTAAGCCGACACTAAGTAGCATACTTTTTTATATATAGGAAGAAAAGAAAAACTGGGCTTGTTGGTCTGATAACATTCCCGAAACTACGACCGCTCGATCTTGTGTTGCAACTAAAACTACGAGGAAAATGCGTTCGTTTGCCGTCCTCCTCCCAGGGAACGTTCGCCACATAAGTGACTAGCACCCTTGGTTTTCAAACGAGAGGTCTTGGGTTGAGTCGGGAACTCTCAATTTTGTCCTCCTTCCTTCCTCGCCAAAAGGAAAGAAAATCAAAGACTTGGGAAGGCGTCTGAGAACAAGCTAGTGTACCCGTAAAGAGGCGTTGCGAGTTTTAGAAAAAAGAGGCGTGCTCTGTGGCTGGTTCGAATCAAACCTAGACTCGACTATATGGTGCTATGCTACTCGCAAGTAATGGCCGACATATCCAACATTAGCTTCTCCTCTTCTCTACTTACTCTACCTAGCATCGAAGCTCGGCGCGACAACCATGTCCGCTGGCTGCTCATCCACCTGCTCTTGATGCGCAACAACCGGATATCGCCAAATCGCCACCCGTACCATCGCTGTGGGTCTCATCACACCCCGCCTTGACGCAGCGCGCATGACCGATCGCTCATCGCAACCCGCTGCCGTTGGTATGGTGCCACTTCTGCAAATCACGGAGAGTCATCCATTGCGTCTCAACCACAATCCTCAATCCTGGCCGAGTCTTCTACAAATGGCCAAATCATGGGGTAATAATATGTTTAAGTGTTATTCTGCTGCTTTTAGCTGCTGATTTTTTTAATAGTTTGGTTGATGATCTTCCAATTTGATTAAATGCGAAAAGGGAAGATTCGTGTGATTTGTATTTACGGGAAGTTCTTGATGTGGGGAAGGAACTCGCTGATTATTTGGTTAGCGAGGAATCCCAATACCAGCGAGGTTAGGGTGTTGGTCAAATGGCGAAGAGCAGCGGAAGAGGAAGATGCAAAGCGAAGGTTAAAGATGCAGTTCCTCGATCATGGCCAAGCAACAGCTGCTGAACGGCCTTGACAACAATGAGGAGATGAAAGAGCTTGTGAAGATAATGGGCAAAATCGATGTGCTTTGTAGGATGATTGTCTCTTTATTTGCAGCGTATGTAGCACTCGTGATGTATTCAGTGGCTATGACATGAGCACTTTGCTGAAACTAGTAATGAATGAAACCTGTGTAGCAGGCTAGGCGTAGTGTTGTGAACATCTAATGATTTCTATTAATAGTAATCAGGGGTATCCCCTTTTGCTCATAAATAAATAAATAGCAGAGGCCCTGTCGGGTCAGCTTTGTTCTCATTCGAAGGCGTCGAGCAAATTGCAGTCCAACAGCAAACTATGTCATCAAATTCAAGTTTCACATCCAAATATGAGTACAACTAAAAAGAATGTCATCATGTTTTAGTTGTCATACAATCACCAAACACAAATCAGCATACAAAACAAGTGATGTTCTCACAGCAAAATACTAAACAACATGTTCATCAGGTTTCAGTTGTCATAGCAAAAACATTTTAACATAGTAGATAAAAAAACATCTTCTGACAGGCAAATACGACAAAAGCAATGTAATCATCATCCGCAGCAGCAGCATCAACATTTTCGCCATGTGTATCAGTCTGAATTGTAATTCCCCACGGTGTCATCTTCTTATTCGTCCTCAATGTCCTCGAATGTTGGCTTCTTCTTGATCAACTCTTGTATGTCCATAGCACGACAGGCAATCTTTTCACTGGCGTCATTGACGTGATGGTTCTCAAAGATATTAAGAACAACTGTGTTATCTTGTACATCAGGAGCAGTGTAAGCATCATCTTGTTGTGCAACTTCATTAAATGAATTCCTCTGCTCAAACCTTTGCAATACTCTCCAGTCATCGCTATGTGCAAATGTGTCTTCCAAGAAAAATATCTGAGTTGCTTGATTTGCCAAAATAAAAGGCTCGTTGGTCTGGTATGCCGCCTTGACATTGATGGATTTGAAATAATCATCAACTCTGGGTTTTGCGATCCCAGAAAACAGGTTATACCAAGCAATGACTGTGAGAACCACACACCGATGATCCTCGAAACTGGAGATATAATGCAACTGAACAATGTCTGTTATGTTAGCATACATTTCAGTTATCTCTTCACTACTAGGAAAAGGCCTACTAATGGCACTGGTTTTGCCTACTAATGGCGCATTACCAGTGCGCCATTAGTAGCACGCCACTAGTATTTTTTATTAATGGCGCACCACTAGTGCGCCATTAGTTTTTCCCACAGTGCGCCACTAGTGTATTCTATACTAATGGCGCATCACTTGGTAGTGCGCCATTAGTAACAATTTTTTTAATTTTTTTTCTTAATCTCAGGTCACTATTTCACCTATGAGATATCCAACACATATATATATACAACAAGCATCCATATAACAATCATAGCCAACACACAAGTTCCATCATATATACATACATAGCCAACACACAAGTTCCATCATATATACATACATAGCCAACACATAGTTCCATCGTTACATATTACAAAAGTTTCACATTGTTCATCCAACACCGTTATCCATCAATTCACAAAGTTTCACATTGATACAAAATAAAACACAAATGGAAAAGAAGCACTCCATCCATGCAAGCTTAGTGAATTAAATCAAATCTGCAAAATGATAAACAAGAAGTTAGAAGAAGAAAAAGAAGAAGACAATAAGAATACTAGAAGAAGAAGAACACTAGAAGAAGAATAAGAAGAATTTTGGAAAGAAGAAGAATAAGAAGAAGACTATAAACATTATGTAAACTTGATCATTTGTGCTAACATAAGTTATTTTGGAGCTAACCTATAGGAAACTAAGCATATAAGCTCTAAGTTAGTATATTAGAGCCAACTTAGGTAAAATGAAGCTAACCTATGTCATTTTGGAAAAGAAGAAGAATAAGAAAAAGACTATAAGCTTATTATGTAAACTTGATCACTTTGTGCTAACATAAGTTATTTTGGAGCTAACCTATAGGAAACTAAGCATATAAGCTCTAAGTTAGCATATTAGAGCCAACTTAGTTAAAAATGAAGCTAACCTATAGGAAACTAAGCATATTAGAGATAACATAGGTAACTAAGTATATATATAGGTAACTAAGCTAACCTATAGGTAACTAAGTATATATCATTTTGGATAACTAACCTATAGGAGATCTGACATACCTGACAAAGTTTAGTTCTCATGCATTGTTCTTCTCCTTCTTCTCCTTCCTCTCCCTGATGCGCCTAGAGCGGCGAGGCGGTGGAGGTAGTGGAGGCAGTGGGATGCAGTCTTCTACCACAATTGGCGTGGTCATGTCGCCCAGCTGTGGGATCACCGGCGCCACCACCGGTGCATGGTCATTGTCAGGCACTACCACCATCGGGATGCCACCTTCAGGCACGACCATTGCTAGGTCATCCTCAGCCACCTCCATCTCTTGCCCATGGTCAGCCACCACCATCTCTTGCCATTGGTCAGCCACCACCAGTGCTAGGTCATCCTCATCCTGATGCCCATCGTTATCCTGCAGTTCCTCATCCTCACTCAGCTCCTCTTCTCCTGCACTCCAGTCTGGATCATCCTTCTTGTTGTCTATCTTTGCGGCGAGAATCGCTGCTCTCTTCCTTCTGACCAGAATCATTCTTGCTTTCCCTATAGCCATAGTCGCTGCTACTTTGGCTGTAGCGATGTTCTTCTTGCTGCTCCCATTACATCGAAATGCAACAATGATCGGTAACAATCGATGTGAGACAAAGCCAAATGTAGAGGAATAAGAAGAGGTAGAAACGTCTGCGGCATCATCATCGGCGTGGCGCATCACGATTTATAGTCGTGTTGAACACCTTCACGATGAGCATGGTGGCGTTGTCGTCGTACTGAAGAAGGAAGTACCCCAGCCGCGGTCGTGAAGCGCGGTAGAACTTCTCCCACCCACGAGACAAGTACATGTGGCCCTTCTTGATCACCCTGCTGCATCCCTTGCTGCAAAATCCATTGCCCGCCTATCGCGGCTTCACATTATTGGCGGATCTTCACCCATCGGCATGTTCATAAACTGTCGGGCAACCTCTGCGGTTTGGGACAATAGTGATGTAACAAACAAGAGATATCATAATGAGATGGGTGAAGGGAGATCTCTCGTTTTATATACCTCCGTCATGGATGATCTTGAAGTCTCAAGTATGATAGTGAAGAACTTCGGAAGCATCCAACTCGTCTTGCGGTGTCATGAGGCGGCGGTGGCTGCTTCCCACCATCTCGATAAGCAGCGAAGAGACCAATTAATACCCTTACAACAGATCATAAAACATGCATGATAACGGGCATTAGTCATAAGTACCCATATGTCCTATTTTTAGCAAAGTCATGTTAAAATTCACGGAAAATTTCAGCATGACCTTTGCTGAAAATAGGACATATAAATACCAATTGCGGAGCGGAAGTTAATCGACATTCCAGCAAACTCAAGGGCCTCTCGATGTACTGCAATTTCATGATAAGCGCCAACAAAAACACATGGAGTACTTGACACGATTACTTGCCATAGTAATAGTCAATGTGCCTCTGTATGTATGTGTGTGGTGTCTAGATGCCGACCACAGGTCAATGGCCATGCCACTACTGCTTTGATTCTATTTTGATGGAGCTTTGTGCCACTAGGTGGCTGTTTGAAGTGAAATAATCAGCATGGGCAAGCTGGTATTGGATTCACGGTGTAAATGATGGATGAAAAGGTATTGTGCCCAAGTACAACATTTAACAATGCAACATGAGATAATCATTTTTCTCCACAGTACTTTTCCCAAGTAATAATAAACTAAATAAGCGGAGTAATCCAAATGAGGAAGCAGAAAATAGCTGGTTGCAACAACATAGCAAGCCTTCACTTACACAAGAATTCATTTCAAGCATCATTTATTATCTGAAACAGATCATGCTAAAGATACATGATACATCATTTAATATCAGTACAACTAATTAGCAGTACTTAAACAAGTTAAGCTACTGACTACAGTATTGGCTACTCACTTAAGCTAGAAGCTACAAGTTAAACACATTATAACTTGAGTGTAACTCAGGACAAGTTAAACTTAAGCTAGAAGATACAAGTTGAACACACCAGGCAGTTTTTATAATATTATCAGAAAAATATCTTCAGTGTAACTCAGGACAAGAAAAATCTCCACCAGAATAGGCTAGCATTTAAGAGTAATTTCCTCCAGTCAAACAAAGTTCAAACAAAAACTTTGTGTACAAACAATAAGGGATGTTCCAAGTCTCCGACTGCTATCTCTGAAAATAAAGAACTGCTAGGTTCGTGTTAAAAACTAGAGAGAGAGAATAAAGACATGAAAAAATGTGTACACATTGTTGATGCAGAATAAACAATCGGGCGAGAAGAAGGCACAGAAAAGTTGACATGTAGCCCGAATTCTCGGTATGAATTGCACTTCAGAATTATCCACGTGTATTGTCCTGAAACAAAACTACATGTAAGACATAACCGTCTACAAAGAAAAGCATATGAGGGCAAGTTACGAAGTACTGAAAACGACGCACGTGCCTAGCATTATAAAATTTGATGCCGTATTTGGCTGCTTGCAATTCTTTTTCTGTTTTGTGTTGAATAAGGGAGGTGCACCATTTTGTTACAAGAAACTCACATCACATGATTAATTTTCACTTCAGAATTTTTTACAGGGAGTTTCCAACGCATCACCACATAAACCTTTGGAAGTGCCTAACATTGTGACAGGAAGAAAAGGGCCTCCTAATTAGTTGTCTAACATTGTGACAGACATGCATTGATAGTATGCTACTCCATAGTTATTGTAACCAAAACACTACACTAGGTTGCTACTGCACTAGTGTGAAACCGAAGAGAATGCAAAATGGCCCGACAGTTCCACGTTTTCAAAAATTAACACTAGCATTGCTTCAAACAAAGGTCTACGCCCAAATCCCAAACCACATTGCGCTGCAGCTGAGGTTCGATCTTGATACAAGCGGATCGGGGTGGAGGAGAGGTGCGAGGAGCCCATCGGAAGGAAGAGGGAGAGGCGGAGCTCACGGGGAGGCACAAGGAGGCCTGCGGACGGCTTAGTAGCAGAGGTGGCGGAGTTGAGGAAAAGCGGCGACCGAGGAAGAAGAGGTGGAGGGGGTGGAGGGTCGGCGCCGTCGCGCCCTGGTTCCCGACTCGCCCGGCCAGTGTTAAGTGGATTCGCCGCCGCCTTGCTGTCGCCTCGCGGTGGAGCTCGGCGGAGAAAACGCAGTGGGCGTCACAGGTTTCTAGGGTTTGAGGCTGGGAAGGCGAGGAGGGGTGGGTGGGTGCGGTGAAAGCGAGGAGGGTGGATTGGGGGCGGACGGCGATGGGGAGCAAGCGGTGGCCCAGGGCGGCAGGCAGGCGGAGGCTGGGGCGGCGTGGAGTGCAGCGAGGAGAGGGACGAAGGGATCTGGCGAGAGGAGGGAATTAGCTAGGGGGAATCTTACTAATGGCGGACCCGCGGTCGGTGCGCCATTAGTAAATTTTTATATATATATAGCTATGGCGCACCAGCTAGAGGTGCACCATAAGTAATTTATTTTTATTTTTTGTTGCATGTAATAATTTTTTAGAAAATGAATATGAATATGAAACAGTAATATTTTTTTATAAAAACAGTAATAATTGTTGTTTAACAACAATTGTAGTCTACACTTTTTTATTATTTTTTTAAAAAATGAATATGAATATGAAATTAACGGGGGGTGCTCGTCGGCGGTGGTGGAGAGGGTGAGGGTGCGCGTCGGCGGCGGTGTTGCGGGGGAGGGTTGCGGTGGGTCGTCGGCGGCGGTGGAGCTAGCAGGGGAGGGTGCGGGTGGGATCGAGATTGAGATCAAAAAGTGTGCCATTAGTAGTTTTTGCAGAATAGTAAAAAATATATACTAATGGCGCACTGTCTATAAGGTGCGCCATTACTAGTTAGAACTAATAATGGCGCACTTTGACATCATGCGCCATTAGTATGTATGGAAAAATGGAAAAAAAATTCAATACTAGTGGCGCACCGTGTGTCTGGTGCGCCATTATTGTCTTCCACACTAATGGCGCACCTCCAACCAGTGCGCCATTAGTATATAGTAGTGGCGCACTACTTACCTGGTGCGCCATTAGTATCAATCCTATCTATAGCCCTTTTCCTAGTAGTGCTTTGTCATACGTATCCGTGCTTATGATGGCACTATTTTGTGTCTTCCTGCCTTCGTCTCGTGCAAGGGTGTTGTAGCGCACATCTCGACAGCATAAGATTCATAATGTCTTACCAGTATCGGGACCCATTGCTAGTGAGTAAAGGGCATCATCAACTGCCTGCCCATCCTCCCACATCTTCTTAACCTATGGTTAGAAAATGAACAAGATGATCATCTTATGTACTCAATATATTAAAAAGCGGCGGTGCAATTAAAAAGCTTACATGGCTCTTGAACCATTTAGCAAATCCTGCCATAACCGGTTTGTCGATGCTTCTTGGATTTTTTGGCGGTAACTCCTTTTGTAGATCTTTGCACAACATAGTGATCACATCAACCATCTAAATATATAAGAATGTGTTTCAAGTTTAGTAGATTATGATGTATATGCTGCAGTACTGCACTTACTTGATATAAGGTAGTATCTCAGGACAGTTATTCAACACATACCAAACCATTTTGCCCAAATCTTTAGGTTTCTCCTCTTGTCGACTCTTCCCTGTAACTCGAACAGAATAATTGAAAACATTGAGCCCAGGATTGTCTTCACCCACCTCTTTGCTAAGCTAGTCAGCTGTTTCAATGTACTTTGAGCAGAATGTCAACGCTTCTGTAGCAATGTAGGCCTCTGCAATGGAACCCTCGGGTCTAGCTCTGTTCCTAACATAGCCCTTGAAAGTGCCTAGACGCCTTTCTGTGGGGACCCCGACTTACAAGTCGTGATCACCGAATACTGCGTGTCTGATGATCCCGAGATCAATGCTCCTTGAACACCTGAAGCTGAATAACAAAGTCTTACATCCATACATACCGTCTTACACAAATAGTGACCATCATGGTCAAGTCTTACATCGATAAAGCCTTAAGGGCTGGACATCAAATGAAACATAGCAGCGGAAAACATCATCGATAAGTAGAACCCATGCCATCTGCCTTAACCCTACGGGCATTCTAAGCGGGAAGCGTCCTGGTTAGCATGATCGTCTCAAAGAACTCTTCTTGAACTCCGGTTCTTCCATGCAGTCGATTAAATAACGGTGGCAAGCCAATGAGTACTTTGAATGTACTACTTAAGCAACCCATGATTTGGTTCAAAATGCGGTAATGCATGACATAGGTAAAGTTTTGCATAAAGCTAGTTTTGAGTGCAGGACATGTTCAACATCCTATAAAGCATGCATCAAGAAAATTCGGTAACCATGAGAGGCGGTCACAGATATCAACATAAATAGAATGGGCACCAACCCATTTACCATAACGGGTGGGCACCAACCCATCTCAATCGTGTCAAGTCTGGACTTGATCCATAACAACACCATCATCTCACACACACGGGTTTGAAAACAAGTGGGCGTAGCCAAGGCGGTTACCCAACTGTCCATGACCGTGGACACGGCTATTGAATAGTTTTACACTCTGCGAGGTTGCACACTTTACCCACTAGATCAGGGAACTTCCGTGTCAAACCATGACCAGCGGTACCTCAAGTACCGGGGTAAGCACCGATCATTACCTTTCCCTAGGCGACACTAACATGGAGTCCACTCGATTAGTAGTAACCCCGTGCGGAACATTTCACATCATAAAGTCGTGGAGCCTCGCTCCCATATTCATCACATACCACAAGCACGGGGTACCAACGGTGTGTCCGGTGCCCCATAAAGATGGTCATGGCCGCCCTACAGCACGACCCGTCCCAAGAGAGAGCACCAACTCTCCCCGTCACTAATGTCACGGGCTCCAAGCTAATGTCGGTCTAGGTACTCAACAATGCCCTTTCCCATATAAGGGTAGAGTGGTTGCGCATGTAAGGTTGGAATAACAGTGCAACTCCGATCAATCCGTTTTGAAAACCACACACCCTTTCACTTGGCACACCACTTACGTCATCAAGTGGTCACCCATCTCATCATCTCCCTCGGGCATAAGTGGCACCCGATGGGGTTTTGAAAATACCTTTGAAATCACTTGCCTCCTCATCATGCACAAACCCATCCCAATTGCATAGCACCTACATTTGCATCCTAGCTACTCCCCACCGGCATAACCCTCATAAAAAGGTAGGGCCATGCACCATGCAAGTATCAGCGAGGATGTAATCGTGGCAACCACCCGTGGTTCACCATCTCGTCATGATTCAATGCATCATCGATAAAGAGCTAAAAATGACTTGCATATAAAAAGGGGCATCATAGTCATGGTCAAAGGGCTGCTTGCCTTGGTTGGCTTGGTCTTCAAAGTCTTCCGGCAGTGCTCCTCCTTCTTCCTCAGCTACCTCGTCAAATACGGGATCTAACGTTGCAAGAAAACAACGGGAAAATAAGGCAATAATAAAAACAGGAAAGTCAAAGTGCTCGAAAAATGTCAACTTAATTTTGTAAAATACTAGGAGGAAAACTAGGAAGGGGCCACTTTTGGTTTTGGTCTGGAGTAGCAAAATAGGAGTTATGGATTTTCAAAGGCTCATTTAAATGCCAAAACCCACATTTAAATATTCTGAGAAAAGGAAAGGTGATTGGATCTGAGTGAAAGTTGCACCATTAAATAGATTGCAATATTCTAGGAATTTAGAAATTGGAATCACTGCATTTGGATTAATATCTGCCTGTGGAATTTTTGGAAATACTACGAGAAAAGAAAAAGGGAAGCGGTGATTGTGCCTTTGGGCGGAGGGCCTGACAGCAGCAGGCCGAAACCCCCTTGCCTTGCCGCCACGTCCCGAAGCGTAAAGGCGAATCGCCTTCGGCCCGGCCAGCGGGTCTGTCTTGTGCAGCCTCACGTTTTAAACTTGACAGGTGGATCCCCCCGTCGGCGTGGTGACCAGCCGGCCCCGGCGACCGTCGTCTACCTCCGGCGAGGCGGCGGCTTCGGCCGGCGGCGTCTGAAACGCGAAGCGGGCGGAGACTACCGTTGGATTCGGGAGAATCGCGGATCGATGGTGGTGGAGATGGTCGCCGGGGTGGCTGCCGCGCGGCGGCGAGTCAGCGGCGGAGGTGCTTGGTGCGGTGGCTCGGCCGTTCCAGCTGCAAAATGAGGAAGCGAGGAAGGCATCGGTGAGGTGAGGAGGCGAATCGAGGAGAAAGCAGGCGGAGAAGTGCATGCCCGCGGATCGGCGGCGACCCGGCGGCGGGCTCGAGCTCGATCTCGAGCTCGGGCGGCTCTGAGGCGAAGGGTGGATCGGTGGATTAGGTGTGTGGGAGGCGGCGGGAAGGAAGAGGAGGCTGGGAGTGCCTTAAATAGGCTGGCCACGGTTCACCGTGGGCGTGGCCTCTGGCGCCCGGGATCTGCTCTGACGGGGCCATGGGGAGAGATTGGAGCTGTCCACGGCGCTCGTGGCGATGGAGTAAGGCGCGGGGAAGGAGAGAGGCGAGGCCTGGGCCTGGCGTCGCGCGTGTGAGCCAGCCATTGGCGAGCGGCGGCGTCGAACGCTGCTGCTGCGGAGGAGAGAGAGGATGAGGCAGAGGCGGCGCGGCGGCGTGTAGCGACGTCGAGCACATCGGCCGTAGCGATGGGATGTACGCAAGCGGTCGGGGGCGCGGGCGTCAGCGGTCGGCGCTCTGGCGGCGCTCGAGCGCGACTTTGGCGGCATCCGCGGTTTTTCATGGCCTTGTAGCGTCCTTTTGTGTCTGGAAGCTACTGCAGCGGGGACACGACGGAGAAAAGCACAGGATGCCACAGGGTGCGAAGGAGAGAGAGAGAAGCTGGGAGAGAGGAGAAGATGTTGTCGGAGAGGACAAACTTGATTCCCCTTCCTCCACATTGTTTCTTGGTAGAAATGTGTCTAAGTGACGAGAGGAAGTGAGGAGGGTTGTGGCAAAGATTAACTCAAGGAGATTAGTGAAAGTGGCAAAAGAGGCTTTTTAGTATATTGCCAGAAGGTGTTTGATGGAGTTTTGGTTAAGTTAATGATCCTCACTGGCCAAGATACTCCAAGGGGTGAAATGTCACATAAATACAGGGCCTTCCACCCATTTTGAGCTTATTTGGACAAAGTTGCCAATGCAACTTTTGCAAACCCTAGAAATGGGCAGAAATGGGTTTGTGTAGATCCAGTGGACTAAATCATTTCTCCTTGATGTGCCACTTGGTGTGGTAGCCTTATTTGGTCACATGATCAGGCTCACCAAAGTTGGGGTCTTGGAGAAAAAGTTGGTAGTGCAAAGTGGTTCAAACTTGATTTTGGTCAGAGAGGGTTTTGAGGCACTTTGACCAAGATTTCCTCTTCTCCAACTGTGCCTCTTGGTCGAGTTGCATCATTAGACCAATGAAGCATGTCCACCAAGTTTGAGCACATTTGGACATACTTGGCAATGTAAAGTTGATCAAACTTTAGATTGGACAGAAATAGTTTTGAGGGGTTTTGATGGTGTTATCTTGTTCTCCAAGTCATGAGACTTGGCAAGATCAACAGATATGTCATATGTGACATGATAGAATTTTCCTGGAATTTTTGGAGAATATTTCCTTTGTAAATATTTCAAAAGCTTGAAATATCGAGAAAGGGTTTTAGAGGATTTGACCAATATTTTGAACATGACCATGTGTTGAAACTCTTATATATGGACAATATATGTCCTATGAGCTTCCTAAATTTTGTCAAATATTTTTGAAACAGAAAAATAATTATTTCCTATTAAAGACCATTTACGGCCTTAAGAAAAAGCCTTTAAATAAAATAGAACAGTAACTTTTAAAATTATACTTTTGTGGTTCTGGGCATCCTATATCTAATAGGAGTCAAATATATTTTGGAAAGATTTTTACTGCCCTTAATCAAGTACTTGCGGTGCAAACCTCAATTCAAGGGTTTTTGGAAAACTAATTTTCAAAAATACTTTCAGCAAATTATTTTTGTGAAAATTCTCTGTAGCACTATTCACATGGCATGATCATTGGTGAGAAGCTTGGGGTAGGAAATGAAGTATAGAGGGTAGAGTAGTTGACTTCAAGAAGCACTTGAAAAGAAACACAGAGAGAAAACCAACTCCAAATAAAAGCCAAATAATGCAAAAGTTTTTGTTGGTCCAAATTTTCATGCTTTATTAATAAAAATGAAATGTTACAAAATGCAGGGTGTGACACTTTCAATAGGGTACATCCAGCCATACTGTACTGGACCTCTAAGTAGTGCCTCATCAGGTAGATGAATAGCCAAATGCGCCATCACATCAAAGAAGGCTGGAGGATATATCTTCTCAAGGTCGCATAGGATAGTTGGTATCTTGTCTCTAAGATGCTCCAAAGCATCTATCCTAATATTTCTACTGTAGAGTTCCCTGAAGAATTGTCCCAACTCTGCAACTTCTCAGTATAAGTAGGGCAGCCCAATCCTCTAAGGATAACAGGTAAAACCCTTTGAAGTAGGACGTGGCAGTCATGAGTTTTCAACCCTTGTACCTTGTTTCCATCTGCACTGACTCTCCTTTGAAGGTTGGAAGCAAATCCATGTGGGAATCTCACACATGACAGGACCTCGCAGAATTCTTTTCTTTTTACCTTGTCCGGGGCGTACACGACTTGTGTCATATCCATGGTTTACCTTCATCTTCCACACCGCAAATCACTGTCGATACCGGTGTGTCAAATCAATCCTAGATTTTAAGGTATCTTTCGTCTTGCCTTCAATATTAAGAAGTGTGCCGATAATGTTGTCACATATATTTTTATCGATGTGCATCACATCAAGATTATGCCACAGATCCAAATCTTTCCAATACTCCAAGTCCCACAAAGTGGACCTGCGGGTAAACAATAATCTCTCTTCTGCCCTGTCACGCTTCCTTTTCCCACTACCCTTACCAGGATGGTTTTCCTGGAGTACTATGCCTAACCTTCTCTAATTCCACTTGCAACTCATCGGCGGTGAGCCTCTTTGGCGCATCACAGTTTCATGCTTTGCATTGAACACATGTCTTCGGTATTTTCTAGGATGCGGTTTGTCCTTGGCAAGGAAATGGCGGTGTCCAATGTAACAGATCTTACTAAGTATTGCGTATGACAGATTCACATCACTGGCGAACACATGCATTGTAACCATGTGTCATTAGTCGACATAGTGCCCAAAGCGGATAATCATGGATGCACCAAATTATAACAGCACCTTGAAAGAAATCAGGTGGTGGGCTGCTATATTGGTCTCAGTGAGAACACCCGTCCATAGCTGTTGAAGTTCCTCCACAAGAGGCTCCATGAACAAATCAAAATCCTTTCGGGACTTTTTGGACTGGGATGAGCAAGGACATCATGTAGTTTGATTCTTTGGTGCAGACATTTGGAGGCATGTTGTAAGGATAACAAGCCTTGGCCACATGCTATATGTGGCGCTCACAGTGGCCAAATGGGTTAAATCCATCGAAGCTAAGCCAAGTCTAATGTTTCTTGGGTCGTGACAAACTTTTTGTGTTTATGATTGAAGCTTTTCCACTCACTACCATGAGAAGGATGGCTCATTACATTACGATCTCTGTACTCTGGTTCCTAGAATGCCACAGTACATCCTCTCTTGTTTGACATCATGAAACAACCTCTGCAATCTTGGTATAATTGGAAAATATCTCAGAACATTATGAGAATCCTCTTCACAACATCGCCATCTTTCCATCTTGATGATTTGCATTTCGAGGCATTCACTTAAGTTGGCATAATCCTTCGAACAGAACACAATTATTCTTACAAACATGGATCATATCATATCAATTCCAAGCTGCGAAGAAATTCTTCATTTCTTTGTAGGTGTGCGGCAGCTCAGGCGCTTATCTGGGAAAGATTTGTGGAAAGCAGCCAACATCGCATCGAATGATTTGTTGGTCATCCGCTCAGATGTCTTCACGAAGGCGGTGACCATAGCTGAGAATCTTGACGGCTTATTTCTGGGGTGACAACCACGTCGCATTGTTCAACATGCGGGCCCACCATTTTCTTACTGTAGGTGAAAGTTCACGGAATGCACGAGCATTTCGTAGCATTATTTCAATGTTGGTCAAACTCACTTGGCTCGCCACCACCACCTCCTCCTCCTCTTCCACGAGCATCAAGCGAGATCAAGATGGTGATCTGCTGCTTCCCGTAGTCAATAACATTGGCGTTCACAGTTTCACCATGATGAACCCCCTAGTATATGTGACCAACATCCCATACAAGTGTAGATGATTTTGCCAGTTGGTGGGGTCTTGTAACTGAATTCATACAAGCTGCTACAGGCGAGCACATCGATTTGGACCATCGTACTCAGCTCTGATGAAGTGCATGAAGTTTTCAACCCCCTCGACATATGCAGCGGAGAATCTTCGAGCAGAAGTTATGCAAGTCCTGTCCACCTGTTAGACATGAAAATTAGTTCTTCTACTAGATATTACAGGAAAACATATATGCTTTTTTATGAAGTCCATAAAAAATACCTAGGTCGATGTCTAAAGCTATGGCAAGATATTTGGACGAGCAGATCTAAGTAACGAAATATATGTAAAGCTAATTCAGCAAACAGATTTGAGTGCTAAATTATGGCAGGCTGTTTCAGCAGTCAATGAGGCCGAGCACACAACCATCAAACTATCGAAGGCCATCGCTGCAACAAAGATCGGGTATAAAACGGTGTAGATCTATTTCACCTAACAGATTGGCTACTAGACCATGGCAATCTACGTCACAATAAATATATCGCAGGATATTTTAGCAACTAATCGGCCTTGGCATGCTATCTCAGCTAAGCAGAATGAGTGCAGAACATGGCAAGGAAGCTTCTTAAGCAAATCATATTGACTGTAAACTACTTTGGCAAACAGTGAGATTAACAGCATCTATCAGCTAACATTCAGCGCTACACCAACATGAACGGGGCCTCAGTCTAGAATGCGCGTACCGTGGGAGAAGCTGACCGCCGTGCGTCTCCACACAAACTTAGCCAGCGGTGGCGGCGCGGCTGAAGGGCGGCGATCTACGAGGCGTCTTGTGGGGCGAGAGGATCCTTGTCGTCCCCTCGATGAACGCAGACACCGGCGTATCGGCGCGGCGGGGGGCGGCTTTGGCGGAGGCGAATGGAGTGGAGGGGCGGGGGAGGGGTTTGGGAATATTATTGGCTAGTTGGTGAAGGCGGTTGAATCGAGATATGAAATTTTTGGGTGAGGGGAGGATTTTCGGGCGGTGGGCGGGGGGAGTTTGGCGCATGGTCGGTTTCTCCAAGTGCAGTCCCACGTGTTAGTGAAGAGGCAAGCCGAAGCACGTTCCGTTTACGTGAGCCGTGTGTAGGACCGAACATGTGTGGGGTGCAATGCGACTATGACAGGAGTGTTGTGAGTGTACCACCTTTTTTCCTTTTAAACTAGGTGCTTCGCCCCCTCAAAAAAAACTTGTTGCTTCGCGCGATCCATCGATACTACTACTAGTAATCCGGTAATCCCGACTAAAACAGCGCGGCCGGGTCTTTTCCTATGCTGGGAGGTTGGCTTAGTTGGGTTTTTTAGGATGAGTAATGCTACACCTACGTAATCCCAGTTACGTAATTAATGTAATGTGAAACGTGTGAGCTGTTGATTGTAGATTGGGGAGGAGGGCCCACCACCATGAAAATCGGGGGGCGAGAGAGAGAGGCAATTTCGTTAACCCTTCGTAGGTTCCGTAGATGTAGAAAGATGTGAAATGCATCAATGTGTCTTTGGGCGTACTATTGGAGTGCCTAAGATAAATTGTGTATGAATATACCCTATGTGTTTATTTTACTTTGCATGTTAGATTTGTCTCGGTTCAATAAAAGCGAGTTGGTGATGATGGTGTGCTGTCATCACGCAATATAGGCCATCCGATCTATATCTAACGGATAGGAAGGAAACTATGACAATTTACCGCACTCCTCTCCACATTTCTGAGATAAGGCTTTCCCTAATTCATCCTTTTCTCCCACAAGATCTTGATCTTCCGTGCAACGCACGGGCATCTTGCTAGTAATCCTACAATATACTATATTATTGTGAAAGTTCATATACACCGGCTGAGATTAATGCAAACACGACAGATTTTCATTACATTTTGAACTTTTATAGGACAGAAAAATAAAAGGAACCCGACCCTAAACCTATTCTAAGGCGACGACCGACGTCCTCCATCTGCGATCTCTATGTACGGGTGCTACGTCTTCAACTTGCGTTGGTTTTCCTTGAAGAGGAAAGGGTGATGCAGCAGTAGTAGCATAATTTTTTCCCTCAGTTTTTGAGAACCAAGGTATCAATCCAGTAGGAGGCTCCTCAAAAGTCACGCACCTACACAAACAAACAAGAACTCGCAACCAACGCAATAAAGGGGTTGTCAATCCCTTCAAGGCCACTTGCAAAAGTGAGATCTGATAGAGATAATATGATAAGATAGATATATTTTTGGTATTTTATAATAGATTGGAAAAGTAAAGATGCAAATAAAAGTAGATTGAAAGCTTATATGATAAGAGATAGACCCGGGGGCCATAGGTTTCACTAGTGGCTTCTCTCAAGATAGCATAAGTATTACGGTGGGTGAACAAATTTCCGTCGAGCAATTGATAAGCGAATAATTATGAGATTATCTAGGAATGATCATGTATATAGGCATCACGTCCGTGACACGTAGATCGACTCCTGCTGCATCTACTACTATTACTCCACACATCGACCGCTGTCCGGCATGCATCTGATATTAAGTTCATAAAAACGAGTAACGCATTAAGAAAGATGACATGATGTAGAGGATAAACTCATGCAATATGATATAAACCCCATCCTTTTATCCTCGATGGCAACAATACAATCGTGCCTTGCTGCCCTACTTGTCACTTGGAAAGGACACATAAAGATTGAACCCAAAGCTAAGCACTTCTCCCATTGCAAGAAAGATCAATCTAGTAGACCAAACCAAACTGATAATTGAAGAGACTTGCAAAGATAACTTAATCACACATAAAAAGAATTCAGAGGAGATTCAAATATTTCTAGTAGATAAACTTGATCATAAACCCACCATTCATCGGATCTCGACAAACACACATAAAAAGAGTTACATCGAATAGATCTCCTAGAAGATCAAGAGAACATGGTATTGAGATCCAAGAGAGAAAGAAGCCATCTAGCTAAAACTATGGACTCAAAGGTCTATGGTAAACTACTCACAACTCATCGGAGGCCTTGGAGATGATGTAGAACCCTCAGTGATTGATTCCCCCTCGGTGGGCCTTGGCGAAGGATCCAAGATGGGATCTCGCGGATCTGAGAAGGATTCTGATGGTGGAAATAGTTTTGCGTGCTGCGCCTCTGATGTTTTGAAGTGCGTGGGTATATATAGGAGAAAAAGTAGGTCGGTGGACTCCGTGGGGCCCATGAGATAGAGGCGCGCCCGATGAGAAGCGCGCCCGATGAAAGCGCGCCCTCCACCCTCGTGGCCGCCTCGTTTGTTTCTTGACTTCCTCCAAGTCCTCTGGATGGCGTTTGTTCCAAAAATCACGCTCCCGAAGGTTTCATTTCGTTTGGACTCCGTTTGATATTCCTTTTCTTGAAACTCTTGAAATAGCTAAAAAATATATGTCTGGCTGGGCCTTGGTTAGTAGGTTTGTCCCAAAATGATATAAATGTGTAAAGTAAAGCCCATAAACATCCAAAGCGGGTAATATAATAGCATGGAACAATAAAAAATTATAGATCGTTGGAGGCGTATCAAGCATCCCTAAGCTTAATTCCTGCTCGTCCTCGAGTAGGTAAATGATAAAAACTGAATTTTTGATGTGGAATGCTACCTAGCATAATTCTCAATGTAATTTTCTTTATTGTGGCATGAATGTCAGATCCAAATGATTCAAAATAAAAGTTCATATTGACATAAGAAATAGTAATACTTCAAGCATACTAATCAAAGCAGTCATGTCTTCTCAAAATAACATGGCTAAAGAAAGTTATCCCTACAAAATCATATAGTCCGGCTGTTGCTCTATCTTCATCACACAAAGTATTTAATCATGTACAACCCTATGACAAGCCAAGCAATTGTTTCATACTTTAGTGATCTCGAACTTTTTCAACTTTCACGCAATATATGAGTGTGAGCCATGGACATAGCACTATATGTGGAATAGAATGGTGGTTGTGGAGAAGACAAAAAAGGAGAAGATAGTCTCACATCAACTAGGCGTATCAACGGGCTATGGAGATGCCCATTAATAGATATCAATGTGAGTGAGTAGGGATTGCCATTTAACGGATGCACTAGAGCTATAAATTTATGAAAGCTCAACAAAAGAAACTAAGTGGGTGTGCATCCAACTCGCTTTCTCATGAAGACCTAGGGCACTTTGAGGAAGCCCATCATTGGAATATACAAGCCAAGTTCTATAATGAAAAATTTCCCACTAGTATATGAAAGTGACAACATAGGAGACTCTCTATCATGAAGATCATGGTGCTACTTTGAAGCACAAGTGTGGTAAAAGCATAGTAGCATTGTCCCTTCTCTCTTTTTCTATCATATTTTCTTTTTTTCTTTTTTTTCTTTTTGGGCCCTTTTTTGGCCTTCCTTTTTTTTCTTTCTTTTTTTCTATTTTTTTATAAAGTTCAAAGTCTCATCCCGACTTGTGGGGGAATCATAGTCTCCATCATCCTTTCCTTACTGGGACAATGCTCTAATAATGAAGGTTATCACACTTTTATTTACTTATAACTCAAGAATTACAACTCAAAACTAGAACAAGATATGACTCTATATGAATGCCTCCGGCGGTGTACCGGGATATGCAATGAATCAAGAGTGACATGTATGAAATTTATAAAGGTGGCTTTGCCACAAATATGATGTCAACTACATGATCATGCAAAGAGCAATATGAAAATGATGATGCGTGTCATATGAACGGAGTGGTGGAAAGTTGCATGGCAATATATCTCGGAATGGCTATGGAAATGCCATAATAGGTAGGTATGGTGGCTGTTTTGAGGAAGGTATATGGTGGGTGTATGGTACCGGCGAAAGTTGCACGGCACAAGAGAGGCTAGAAATGGTGGAAGGGTGAGAGTGCGTATAATCCATGGACTCAACATCAGTCATGAAGAACTCATATACTTATTGCAAAAATCTACAAGTCATCAAAAACAAAGTATTACGTGCATGCTCCTAGGGGGATAGATTGGTAGGAAAAGACCATCGCTCATCCCCGACCGCCACTCACAAGGAAGACAATCAATAAATAAAATTGTGCTCCAACTTCATCACAAAGCGGTTCACCATACGTGCATGCTACGGGAATCACAAACTTCAACACAAGTATTCTTTAAATTCATAATCACCCAACTATTATGACTCTAATATCACCATCCTAATGTCTCAAAACAATTATCAAGGATCAAATTGATCATAGCATCCAATTCAGTTTCTATGATAGTTTTTATTATACCCAACTTGGATGCTCATAATTCTAGGATCAATTTTATAACCATAGCAAATACCATGCTGTTCTAAGAGACTCCAAAAATAATATAAGTGAATCATGAGAGGTCAAAAATTTCTTCAAAATTAAGCCACCGCCGTGCTCTAAAAGATATAAGTGAAGCACTAGAGCAAAAACTATCTAGCTCAAAAGATATAAGTGAAGCACATAGAGTATTCTAATAAATTCTAATCAAGTGGTCTTCTTCCAAAAGGTGTGTACATCAAGGATGATTGTGGTAAACTAAAAAGCAAATAACAATATCATACAAGACGCTCCAAGCAAAACACATATCATGTGGCGAATAAAAATATAGCTCAAGTAAAATTCTTGATAAACAAAAGGCGAAAGAGGGATGTCTTCAGGAATCCCCAAGCTTAGGCTTTGGCTATTCTTGAATATCTTGGGGTGCCATGGGCATCCCCAAGCTTAAACTCTTGCCACTCCTTATTCCATAGTCCATCAAATCTTTACCCAAAACTTGAAAACTTCACAACACAAAACTCAGCGAAATCTCATAAGCTCCGTTAGTGCAAGAAAGCAAAACCACCACATAAGGTACTGTAATGAACTCATTATTTATTTATATTTGTGTTAAACCTACTGTATTCCAAGTTCTCTATGGTTCATACTCTTACATACTAGCCATAGATGAATCAAAATAAGCAAACAACACACGAAAAGCAGAATCTGTCAAAAACAGAATAGTCTGTAGAAATCTGTAACTCTCTAATACATATAGACCTCTAAAAATCCTACAAAAATAGGAAGTCCTGGGAAATTTGTCTATTGATCTACATAAAAAAGAATCAACGCAAAATCACGTTTCTGTGAATTACTAAAATTATTTTTGTGCACCCAAAGTTTCTGTTTTTCAGCAGAATCAAATTAACTATAACCATAGGTTATCCTATTGGTTCTACTTGGCACAAACACTAATTAATACATGAAAACACATATAAACAGAAGGTATATGATAAATTTATTACTAAATAGAAGCAAAAACAAAAAACAAAGATAAAATTGGGTTGCCTCCCATCTAGCGCTATCGTTTAACGCCCCTAGCTAGGCATAAAAGCGAGGATAGATCTAAGTAGTGCCATCTTTGGCACTTGGAAAGAAAAGAGCAAATTTACTTTCTATGGCATTCATCCTTCTATTTTGGGAAAGCATATTGCCATTAATGGAGGAAGTAAGATTGAGCACGTTACAGAAATTTGCATCTAAACTAGCCTTCATCTCTTTGATAATTTCATTTTGATAAAAGCATAAGAGGGTGGTAGATTCAACTTTATCATTCATGCGGTGCCTAAATATAGTTTTCATTCTTTCATAGGTATCTATAGCATCCCCTTCAAGAAAACTTTCTTCAAAAATAGAATCTAGAACTTGCTTGAAAGAAGCAGGTAAGCCAACATAGAAACTTTTTAAGTAAACCTCAATTTGATATTGTGTTACATAGCTAGCCCGAATCCTTAATAATCTATCCCAAGCATCTTTTAAAGACTCATCAAGTAAATAACGAAAAATTCTGTAGTCATGTTCATCAAAATTATTCAAACTCTCATTGGTAACACTGGTAGGTCTTTCCATAGCATCATTATTTATGAGCTTAGAGAGGATAGAGGGATTATCCAAGGTACTAGAACCCTGGAAAGGACCCTTAGTTATTTTTAATTCGGTCATGGCAACGAGAAGTCCAATGGAAAAGAGAGGAGATTGGGAAAGAGAGGGAAAATAAACGACAAGGGAGAAGTGGGGGAGAGGAAAACAAGAGGCAAATGGCAAATAATGTAAGTGCGAGGGAGATGAGTTTGTGATGGGTACTTGGTATGTCTTGACTTGAGCAAAGACCTCCCCGACAACGGCGCCAGAAATCCTTCTTGCTACGTCTTGAGCTTGCGTTGGTTTTCCTTGAAGAGGAAAGGGTGATGCAGCAATAGTAGCGTAAGTATTTCCCTCAGTTTTTCAGGACCAAGGTATCAATCCAGTAGGAGGCTCCTCAAAAGACCCACGCACCTACACAAACAAACAAGAACTCGCAACCAACACAATAAAGGGGTTGTCAATCCCTACAAGGCCACTTGCGAAAGTGAGATCTGATAGAGATACTATGATAATATAAATATATTTTTGGTATTTTATAATATAGATTGGAAAAGTAAAGATGCAAATTAAAGTAGATTGAAAGCTTATATGATAAGAGATAGACCCGGGGGCCATAGGTTTCACTAGTGGCTTCTCTCAGTATAGCATAAGTATTACGGTGGGTGAACAAATTACTGTCGAGCAATTGATAGAAAAGAGAATAATTATGAGATTATCTAGGCATGATCATGTATATAGGAATCACGTCCATGACAAGTAGACCGACTCCTGCCTGCATTTACTACTATTACTCCACACATCTTCTTCTTCTTCTTCTTCTTCTTCTTCTTCTTCTTCTTCTTCTTCTTCTTCTTCTTCTTCTTCTTCTTCTTCCTCTTCTTCTTCTTCTTCTTCTTCATCTTCTTCTTCTTCTTCTTCTTCTTCTTCTTCTTCTTCTTCTTCTTCTTCCTCCTCCTCTTCTT
>JAHHZJ010001976.1:0-22113 GCA_021437245.1 Aegilops speltoides
CGTATTTCGGATCCTTTATTTATCTGGAACCTAGGCCTGAATAAGGTTTCTAGTAAAATAATCCATTAATAACCAGCCTTGAAATAAAAAATTTTTGTATTTAGTAAATTTGGTATTTCAAAAAACCCCTTAAGGATGGAAACCTGATTTAAGTTATTGCTATACGATTAAACTTCTCCTGGTTAATCCTCTTGAGAGGAAAGCTAAAATTTTTCCTTTTTGCCTGTCTTCCCTCTTTAACATCAAATTCTTTGACATTTATTATGAATTTCCCTATTGGGCACTTTCCGAATATAAGTTATTGTTTTAAAATGACAAAACGCCTGTAACGAAGCCTTTAAAATTTTTTTTTTTTTTTTTTTTTTTTTTTTTTTTTTTTTTTTTTTTTTTTTTTTGTTCTTATTTTATTGTAAAAAAGTAAAATAAACCTAACTTTGTTATAATAAATTTATAAAATAATCAAATGGGACCAAAAAATGGCCTTGGTATTGATTTAATAATAATTAAATAAGTGTATTAATAATATTGCCCTCTTTGGTCCAACGTTAAAAATAATATTTTAATATTTTTGTGGTGATTTAATTCACAGTACACAATTAAAGGATAAAACAAATATTAGAAATTAAAAAGAGTGGATTTACCGTCACGAATTGTTTAAAATAACAAATTAAGTTTATAAATTAATCTTTATTTGGCTTCACCAAATAAAATATAAATATTAATTGTTTAAAAAAAAAACTCAAAATATGACGGTGAACGGTGGCCTGCCCTGGTACCAATATGGTTGGCCTGACCCATACTTGTTATCAACAACGGGGTTACCCATTATTAAAATTATTAAAACCAAGGCAAAAAATTTGGAATACAGGAAAATATTAGTATTTGGCCCGATTAGGCACCGAAATACCCAAAGAAATTATATATTTGGCGATTGCGCACAAAAAAACTTATAAAGTATTAATATTAAATATTCGGCACCCCGGAACACTTAACGATAAATGTAATTAATTAGCAGTACTGCTAATGAAAAACCTGTTTTTCCACTTCACTGTTCATATCATTTTAAATATCAAAGTATAACAAATGAACTACTTGTCCGAAATTTGATTACTATAATCTCCAAGAGAACTCCAAAAAATATTTTGCTTTAGAATAAAAAAAAAAATAATGAAATAATTACATTGTCTAACATTAAATTTACCACGCCATATTAAATAACTTTTATAAATAACAATTTTTTTCATTTGTTGACCCTTGTTACACTTTATTCATAATGATTAGGCATTTTTTACTCCTGTAATAATTTTTGTAAATTTTTCTTTTCAATAGAAATTAAACAAAAATGGTATATTGAAATGTTATTTTATTAAAAAACGTTTGTCAAAGATAAAAAATAATGATATATAACAAATAATATCAAAATATGTTCGATAAACATGTAACATGTTTAATATAAGTTAAAAGATTTTAGATACCTAATAATAAATTAATCACAGCACATTGTTTAACTTAGATGAATGATAACACTCTATTTATACATTACTCTAAGAAATGAAATGAAATAGCTAGTCCTGTAGTAATTTGTTGAGATCCGAGAAAAACTGTGGTTAGGCCCTATAAAAATGGTGTTACAAGATTGGAAGCAACTAATTGTAATATTTAAGTATTTAACTAATCCAAATCTTAATTAATTGAGAGAAGTACTATGTGAGGAGGTGACGAATTTTCTAGTAAAGTATGACTTAAGTAATTTAAATGTTTGTCAAGTATTGGCAAATTTACTTTTTGTTGTTGGATGGGGAGTATTTTAGATTTTTGACCTACTAAAGTTGATACACAAAATTAATGAAAGACAATAATAGTATTAAATAATTACAATAATTTCTTTTAAAAATTATATGAAATTATCACGTGAACTTATATTAGTGTAACTCTTTTACCTATGTAATAAATTTTGTTAAAGTATCTGTATGACTGTATGTCATTTTATTGTGGCATGGTTGAAACACTATTCGTAAGCCAATTCCTCACGTAGCAAAAGGAAATATAATAATATAAATAATAATATTACAGTTGGGGCTTGGTGTGGCGTGGTGATTGGCTGAAGTCCCTAATGGGTGTCAATCATCTGCCGGCGTAGCTAGCATCCGGATGGGTGACCACCTGGGTGTATAGTGACGAATCCTAGCTCCACATACACACGTGTTACTCGAACCTTAATCGTGACGTCTACGCTGTTAGCAATAGTGCACGGTTTATTTACAATCAAATTGGCATACAAAATAATATGTAATATACAATTAATACAAAATAAAAAGAATGCAGTTGGGGCTTGGTGTGGCGCGGTGATTGGCTGAAGTCCCTAATGGGTGTCAATCATCGGCCGGCGTAGCTAGCATCCGGATGGGTGACCACCTGGGTGTTTAGTGACGAATCCTAGCTCCACATATGCACGTGTTACTCAAAAATCCGAATTGTTTATATTAATAGAACAAAGAGATATAATAGAACCGCTAAAATTACGATTATTTCAGTGGTGTCGGTTATTGGCAGTGGAAGGGGGGGAAAGCTTATCACCCAGATAGTTCTCAAATAATTCCAAAATAAAATTATTTCAATACGTTATTCAGTTGCTTCAAATCCGAACATCTTCCTAGAATTTTTATAAAACATATGAAACTTAAATAATTAATAAAAAAAATGTTGCTTTAAGAAAGACGTTTCACCTTAATGGTCTCCAATTGTTCAAATGTGTCTTACAAGTTTGAAACATATGAAATTTTAGTTAAGTTGTTATCATTCATTTCCGTTGATTCCAAATAATAATAATCGCTCTAATATTAAAACTTTCATTGCTAAATGAGATCTGCTGACATTGATGTGCACTTGCAACACGGGGCCAACACCGGCTTATAAAATATTAATACTAACTAGTTACTTCTTAATTGTACATCCAATCATACTTTCAAGTTGAAGCACATTTAAAATCCTTTACTGCCTTTCACATATATTGTATGCTTCGAGTTATTTGAAGTTGTAATAATGAAACAAGAAAAGTTCTTATCCGTTGACCGAAAATCATACTCAAAGCCTCTATACGCATCTATACGCTGATATTTGGTGACCAATTCTTTATAAATAATTAATGTGTGCGACTATAAAAACAATGTTTGGGCACTTATTCTAAACTTATTTTACAATTGGGATGAGCCTTGCGATATCTGTTCCACTGTCTTGCGTAAGTCGCGGTCAGGTAATGCAACTCGTGACGAACGCCTGAATCGCTTTTTTACGCCAGGTGGGTTATTATTATTAATTGAGGACTTATTTTGCCAATGGGGTGATCGTGTTTTTTAGTGGTAATAATGAGAACCGTGAGTCACCGTTACATAAATTGACTTGGAACATTGAATCACATCTGGCTTCGTTTCGGCTTATTTCGTGGCTCGTGTTCTGCTACTTAGTATGCTGCAAAGGCCACCATAGATTTCTTCATATATGCGCATAGTTCGCCACTCAATCATTCACAGGTTTTTATTATTGCCACTATTGGATTTTGCAACAGTTTTAAATTGTTTACATGGTATGTGTTATATATTAAATATTATTTTTTGTTTTTTTATTGAACTTATGCCCGGCGACAAGGCCATTAGGTGTTTAGTAGAGGAGCGATAGGTTGAATTGTATGGAACATGTGTGTTCGCAGAATTTCTAGTGGCACCCGTAGGTTTCTGCCATGCCTGGGTGAGACGGCGGCCTCTCTCTCCAGGCAGTGGCGGATAGGCTTATATCTTTTTACCGGGTAGTAATTTGAATAAGGGACCCCAAAAAATAAGAGCGAGCAACATATATTATTTTGATATAACAACACAATACAAAACTAGGTATAAAATAAGTAATATTGGTACTCTTAGTACAGATTTGTTTATTTTTTATAGTTAATACATAAATGATTTTTTTAAAGACTCGCCGTTTAATGCGACCTTATCAATTACATTATCTGTACTAATAGAAGTTAAAATATATTTTTCTGCACTCATGAGTATAAAACATTTTAGATGATGTGGATTATTGAGTTTCTCAAGTAATTTTTAACATATTTTATTTTGGAAAAACTCCGTTCACAACCCACTTGTGTGGTTGAAAATGATAAAAGTAGTTTATAACATAACTAAAGAACCGGATAAGTATTAGTGTATAAACTATAGTTAATTAAAACACTAAAACAAGCGATACAACACTTTACAGGTTTGCTAGTATTATCAGCTAGATGAGTGCATGTTTCTTCTGAAAATTTGGTACTTAAATAATAAAAAAAATTTGGTTAATATTTTTCACGAGCCCTTAGTCTGTTGAAATAAATAAAATCGTATTCATAATTGTACAACGTAAAATAAGAAACAACATTTTACTGTGTAAACACAATTTTTATTTTTAATTGAACAATGTTCAAAATAGTAGCTATGTTTAATTAACATAGGTATAAAAATGCTTTTAACTCTATTAAAAATTTTTAGTTAGTTGTATGCCGAATATTTTTAATTTGGTTTAATTTTGAGGTACCTTGTTTCCATGGCCGTTGCCATATGTTGTTTGATATTATTCTGGTTATGAATTCGGCGTCGTGTAGGGTAAAATAATTAAGTCTAATGGCATTAGTGGAGTTTATTGCTTAGCGTGCTTTTTCGTCTGCCTTTTCGTTTCCCGGAATTTCATCATGACTTTGTATCCATATTAAGGTTATAGAGTAGCCGATGTGTGTAAGGTTGTAGATCTGGTTCTGGATTTTTCTGGCGATCTCATTTGGATAGATGTTTTCAATACTCCACATGGTACTAAGTGAGTCGCTAAGGATTAGTGTTTTATGTATGCAATTTGTTTTAATGAGGTCTAGGGCAAATGATATTGCCATTGCTTTGGCTGTGAATATCATAAACTAAAAAAAAAAAAAAAAAGTTCAACTTGATAAGCGGACACAAAAATAGAAAATCAAAGAAGGATCTTTTTATTCTAAGGGTCCCACTTAACCCTCTGTTAGTCGCGCGCCAAACGGGGGTGATTAAACTAGCACCCCCCACACTGCCCAACTCGCGCGACTATGTTGTTAAAACAGAGGTTAAATAAGTCATGAAAAGGTTAGTACGCCTAAGGCTATGGATAGTTGAAGCTGTGGTGATGATAGTAGGCTAGCGGTAGTATACTATCATCCCGGGTCGAGTGCATTGCAATGATCTTTTCCTACTAACTACCAAGGTATTCGATATTGTATAAGCATAACAATGAAAGAAAATATTTAAATATTACCAAGAGAAATAAGAACATAATTAAGTATCATAATTTGTATTCACAGTTTTAAAGCCAGTCGGCTAGCGTTGTACCAGTACTTATAATTAATAATAACTTAAATACAGTCAACACTCATTAGTGATTTGTCTAAAACAAAAATTATAAAAACTGATTTAAAAAGTATTATATATCAAAAAATATTCCAAAATAATTATTAAGAAATAATGAGGGTTGACGGTATGAGGAGTTATTGTGAGGTTTTCAGTATTTATTTATTCATTAGTTTTAATTTAAAATATGGTTTAGTGTATTAAAATTATATTGTCTTAGAATTCCCAATATTTTTTCTTTTCACTTCTTTCCACATTGCACTTAATCTATTTTTTAAACACATTTACTAAGAGCAAAACAAAAATATAAATATTATTATATTTGAATTTTTTGTATACTTTTTCAAAATGTATGCTAGTTACAGTTTGAAACACAATATAATTTTAATTCAACATTAAATTATTTAAGTAAAAAATAGCTTTAACGTAAAAGAGAACTTAAAATCGTTCACTTTAATTTCTTGTATCAATAACAACATTCATTCAATCAATCAACACATTATTTTATTGTACTGAAATAACATCCATAAAACTCTGATCATATGTTTTTAAAATTTTTTTTTTCTGATTCTCAAAAAGCATTTGACCGCAAATGCCCCCTTCCCATATTAATTTTTAAAATTGAATCTCGATGACTTTTAAATACCATTTTTTAATTTTCATAACCAGCCGGTTCCTTATACATATTCATTTTACTATAATTTAATAATTGTAAATAACGCTATGAGTTTAGGAATACTTATATTGTAGGCTGCAGTCTTTAATGTTTGTTTTTAATGCAACTTTTTCATAATTTATTTTTTCGATATTTAAAACGCATTTGCCCACGGGCGCCCAGGCCCCTCTTTCCATTTTATTTTTGAAATTGAATTATATTTAATTTTTTTCATATTTTTTTTTTTTTTTCTCAAAACGCATTTGCCTGCGGGCGCCCATGTCCCCCTTCCCATTTTTATTTTAAAATTGAATCTTATTTGATGACTTTTAAATACCATTTTTATTTTTTTTATAACCAGCTGCGGGGCCCATGTCCCCTTCATTTTTTTTTTTAAAACAAATACATTTTACCATAATTTGAATTGTTGTAAATAAAATCATTTTTTAGGAATACTTATATTGTAGACTCCAGTTTTATGCAACTATTATTAGACTGAAACACATTTCTTTAATGTCCCATTTCCAATTTTTATTTTTTAATGCAACTATTTCATTTTTTCATATTTTTATTTTTTTGATTCTCAAAACGCATTTGCCTGCGGGCGCCCATGACCCCCCATTTTTATTTTTTTAAACCATTTTTTTTTAAAATTAAATTATATTTGATTTTTTCATATTTTATATTTTTTTTTTTGATTCTTAAAACGCATTTGCCTGCGGGCGCCCATGTCCCCTTCCCATTTTTATTTTTAAAATTGAATCTCGATGACTTTTAAATACCATTTTTAAATTTTGATAACCAGCTGGTTCCTTATACATATTCATTTTACCATAATTGAATTATTGTAAATAACATTATAAGTTTAGGAATACTTATATTGTAGACTGCAGTCTTTAATGTTTGTTTTTAATGCAACTTTTTTCATTATTTTTTTTTTTTTGATTCTTAAAATTCATTTTTTTGCGCATTTGCCTGGGCGCCCATGTCCCCCTTCCTTCCCATTTTTTTTTTAAAAATTTAACTCTTATTAAATTTTTCATAAACATTTTTAAAATTTTTATAACCGGCTGGTTTAATCTAAATCACCATTGTTTAAGTAATAAATGAATTTGAATGGCATTTTCGATTTAATATTTGGTAATTTTAGACTGCAGTCTTTAATGTTTGTTTTTAATGCAACTTTTTTCATATTTTTTTTTTTTGATTCTCAAAACGCATTTGCCTGCGGGCGCCCATGACCCCTTCCCATTTTTATTTTAAAATTGAATCTAACATTTTATTTATTTATAAGTATTGCATTTTTTTTGATTCTCAAAACGCATTTTCCTGTAAAATACTGATATTGTAGACTATATTTTAATATTTTTTTAATGCAACTTTTTTCATATTTTTTTTTTTTTGATTCTCAAAACGCATTTGCCCGCGGGCGCCCATGTCCCCTTCCATTTTTTTTTTAAATTAAATTATATTTGATTTTTTTCATATTTTTTTTTTTTTTGATTCTCAATCGCATTTGCCTATGGGCGCCCATAATGTCCCCTTGTAAAATTTTTATTTTTAAATTTAGACTGCACTCTTTATGTTTACCATTTTTAATATTTTATAACCATGGTTTTTTTTTTTGATTCTCAAAAAATGCATTTGCCTGCAGGCGCCCATGACCCCCTTCCCATTTTTTTTTAAAATTTTTTTGGATATTTTTTCATTTTTATTTTTGATCTCAAAACGCATTTTTGCCCCTTCCCATTTTTTTTAAATTGAATTATATTGATTTTTACATATTTTATTTGCCTGCAGGCGCCATGACCCCTTCCCATTTTTTATTTTTAAAATTGAAATAACTGGATGATTTTTTTATTTTTTTTTTTAAATTCTCAAAACGCATTTTCCTGCGGGCGCCCATGTCCCCTTCCCATTTTTATTTTTAAAATTGAATTCAATGACTTAAATACCATTTTTAAATTTTGATAACCAGCTGGTTCTTTATACATACCATTATTTAATTATTGTAAATAAAGCTATGAGTTTAGGTATACTGATATTATAGACTGCAGTCTTTAATGTTTGTTTTTAATGCAGCTTTTTCATTTTTTTATTTTTTGATTCTCAAAACGCATTTGCCTGCGGGCGCCCATGTCCCCTTCCCATTTTTATTTTTAAAATTGAATAGTAGATTATTTTTTTGATTCCTAACATTCATTTTCTGCGTGCCCATGATGACTTTTAAATTTTTCATACCATTTTAAATTTTTATAACTAGCTGGTTTAATTTAAATATTCATTTTTTCATAATATAATGAATTTGAATAACGCAATGTGTTTAGGAATACAGATATTGTAGACTACAGTCTTTAATGTTTGTTTTTAATGCAACTTTTTTCATTTTTTTTTTTTTTTGATTCTCAAAACGCATTTGCCTGTGGGCGCCCATGTCCCCTTCCCATTTTTATTTTTAAAATTGAATTTCATTTTTTTCATTTTTTATATTTTTGATTCTCAAAACAGTTCAATGTTCCCTTCCCATTTTTTTGAAATTTTGATAACCAGCTGGTTACTTGCATATATTCATTTTCTCATAAAATAATTATTGTGAATAATGCTATGCCTTTATAGGTATACTGATATTGTTGACTGCAGTCTTTAATGTTTGTTTTTAATGCATATATTGTCATATTTTTTTTTTTGATTATCAAATGCATTTGCCTTCCGGCACCTTGAAATGGTAAACTGCGGCAAAATTAATCTTTTTCTAAATTTCGATATGTAAACTGCGTCAAAAAAAAATTTAACATAATGCAATCTGCGACAAATCTGATAAGACACTTTATACAAACTGCGGCAATTTATTTTATATACCTACCAAAGTTATTATATACTACTCATATAAACATACCTATGTGTTGTTATATATCTCGTACAATGTACCTACGTATTATTAAATGCTTGTGGAGTCCATATTATATTACACTTTAATACTTTATTATTGAAGTAGCTAGAGACTGTTAGAGTATTAGGAGTAAAAATTAAGAGAAAAGCAATTTTAAAATTGAAAAATAATATTATTAATAAATATTAATTTAAGAAATCGTTTTGATCGTATAATAAAAAAAATTAGTTAACATACAGCTAGGGCGCCAATGTCCCAATTTCCATTTTTATTTTAAAAATTGAATTCTCAATGACTTAAACGCCATTTTTAAATTTTGATAACCAGCTGGTTATTTATACATATTCATTTTACCATTATTTATTTATTTGAAATAACGCTATGAGTTGAGGTATACTGATAGTAAAGACTGCAAGTTATTAATGTGTTTTTTCAATGCAACTTTTTTCATATTTTTATTTTTTTTGATTGTCAAAACGCATTTGAATGCGTTCGCATTTGCCCCCCTTCTAATGGAATTACCAGAAATTATAAAGCCAGTGAAAAAACAAGTAATTAATGTATGACTGATAAAATAACGATGGTTATTGTGCCAAAATAGTTTTATCTACAATTATCTATAGTTGTATTTACGACTCAAGGAAAGTGAAAATTATCTAAATTATACCTGCGTATTTTTATAGTACGTTCCAATACTTTAGACTGGTAAATATCAATCGACAATCAGTGAGGTATACTGCTCTCTATAATCGTCAATATGTCAAATGTTAAAAATTAAAATTATATTAGCACCAATTAGTATGAGTTTTAATGAAAGTAACGTGATAAATATATGGTCGTAAATTCCTTTTTTAATATTTAATTTTATGTGTAATTAAAATTGGTTTTTTAGAATTAAATTTGATTAATGCTCCTTTTGGCAACTTAAAATGCTTTTTTAAGGATGTATTTTGCTACAAAACCGAGCCCTACAATCCTACTGATAAGTAAAAACTAAGAAACTAAAAATTGTAAACCGCGGTGCGCGATATTGAGAAGATCTTAGAGTTCAGAACTTCAAAATTTTTAAATGAAAAACTGAAGCATATTATACGTTGTCACAGTATGATATTAAAATGTATAGGTATTTGATATGTTATTTACCTAACCTAACCTTTCTTATAGTATCCATCTCAATGTCATTAAGTCATTTTTTTTCCTATGATTTGACAAGTGACAAGTGACAAAGTAAAAATTATATTTGTACTGTTGTCTACAATCCTTATAGTCATTTAAAGCTCTCCCATCTTGTATTACTAATATTGTTCAAAATAAATAATTGCTGCTTGACCCACAATACTTTTAATATCTAGAAAATATATTTTTTTAAATTCCAATCCCATCTCTTAATTTGAGATTCATTGAGTTATTTGTTATGAACACAATTTGTTGTCTCCAGATTCTATAGAGAAAATATATTTTGTGTAACCTAAATATTCTTTTCCTATAAATCCTCACATTGATACAAGACCATCCTGTCTGCGGTTGAAGATTTGTAAGCTTTTTAAATATATTCAACCTATTTGGATGATGGGTGTCTACAGCACATATTAATTGTGATTTGACCAAAAGCTGTCTATACATATGAATTCCCCAATTGGCATTTTAATTTTTGAAGATATTTTAGGTATTACCTCCAAAACTATAACTATGTTTTGAATTCAAGTAAAACAATAATTAATGATAAGTTACATTTTTAAGTATTAACTATTAAGAGATAGGTATTGGTTTTGAAATGATATCTAACATGTTTTTTTTTCAATTTTTGTATTTAAATTACTATTTTTGTCATATTTTGGCAGATGAAGTGCTTAATAAAGTATTGCAATTCAAATAGGTAGTACATTTTCAACTTTAAAGGTAGAAATTGCAAATATGATGAAATAATAACTAACACAAATCTGCCATATTTAATTTTATAGTCGTTTGAGCCAATTTCTACAATAGATAAATTAATATTATGTGGTATTCTTATCTTTTGAAATTTGTTTTTGCAATTAAAACATATCATCTGCTATTGGTGAAAGTTTTTTAGAATTTCTCCTGAATAATAATAAATAAGCAAATATAAAAATGAAACATTTATTTTAGTCATTTTACATTTTACTGAATCTTAAAAATAATTAAACAAGTCATAAAATTATAAAGGTAAATAATAAGAAAAAAAATACATAAAGAAAACTACCTATATAAATAATCATCAAAAAAATGATGTAATATATACTTAATTTAAAAATATTCTTATAGTGCCTTCGACCATATCACCACAAACCTCACATGTGGCCGGAGATGTTGAGTTACATGTCGCACAATACCATCCATGGCCACAGTCCAACAGTATGTATTGCGCCTGGTCTGGTACATATTGCACATGGTGCATACATCCAAGGCACTGAATTCCAGTTGGATCGAGTAAGCAAGTATTTTGCATCCATTTACCTTTTAATAAAAAAATTGTACATTTTTAATATAAAATTACAAAAGAAAAATGCTACAATCTATACACTCATAATTACCATCTCCTAATTTAATGTGCATTATTTGGATGGGTTGTGTTGTAGGAAATTCAATTTTGCAGACACCACATTTATCTAAGCGAATTACACACCATCCGTGATCGCAAGGCATCAAAATGTTGGCTGTATTTACTAGGCTCCAACTTTGAAGGCAAACAAAACATTTATCTACATGCTCACCTTTAGAATAAAAGGTATTTAAATGAGTTTATTTTTCAATTTTGTTCAGGAGGATGTTATGTTGATATTTTTCTTACATGTGCCTAAACATAGAGCAAATTTTAAGCTTAGCAGATCAGATTTAGCTTTGTTAGTTTAAAAATTAGAGTGAATTAACCTCTTTTTTAAATTTAAAGCCAAGAAGGGTATCTCAGGCTTTTTATTATACTTAAATTTTAAAGCGAGTTATGAGTGTGTTAAAATTGTCAATTATTTGTACTTCATAAATACTCATCACTCGCTTTAAATTTAAAATATAGTAAAAAGTCTATGAGATGCCTTATAAAAAATTTTCACTCCAACTAATAGGGCTAAATGTAATTTTCTGAGAGTAAAATTTTCTGTGTTTTGCACTTCTAAAACAGAAACAACAAAATTAATCTGTGTAACGTTTTCTTAACAAAAAAATATTCTAATAATAATATAAAAAACTAGTCTTCCAACATAGGATTATCCAAATCAAATGGCTGGTGAGCTTGTGGAGTAATTTGGTCTGAAACAAAATAGACAATTATTAACATAATATTTGAGTATTATAACATTTAAAATCAACCTACCATCAACAAGAGGGTCATTTATGCCTAGCTCAACTATTTCATAGACCTCTTCCTCCACTGACAAATCTTTGATATCTGGCTGTTCAACCACAGAATAAATGAAATTAAAAATAATTAATAATAAAAATTAAATTGTGATTGAGTAAAATATATTTTTAATTTGTGATTGAGTAATTTAATTTATTTTATTTTCTTTATTATTTAGAATATTTTACAATGCAGTTACAATAAGCATATGAGCGTAAAATAATAAATTACAATACATAAGTACTTGGGTGGAGAAACCGCCCAAGGACGACACTCCTACACTTTACTTATAGAAATATTCTAAAGCATACTTTCGTTTTGAGGTAGGTCAAGTGGCTCATTTCGGTCTTCATTATTTGCTAATCATACAAACAAAAAAGTTATATTTAGTTAATACACAATATATTTTTTACCACATTCTATTTCTATATATTTACCTTGAATTTGGATAGGCACCTCAATGTTATTTATATTTCCTATATTATTGATATTTAGATTATAGTAACTGGAGTATACAATGTATTGTTAACTTTAATGTATAGTTGTATATTACTGAGAAGATTATGATCTTCAATGAATAGAACGTTGCCACGTTCTTCTGGTTGTTGGCGCACATTTGGACGTTCTAGATGTCTGACCATTTGTGGAACTGCTGCTGCTGATCGTTGTTGACCACGCCCTCCGGTCTTCTAGCTCCACGAATGTGGAATGGCGGCAACACAGGTGGCGGAGGCTGAAGTCCAACCATTGATATCTGTAGCTGTCCCAAATCTTCAGGAAGGATATCTTTAACTCAAATTTATGGTCATTTAGTTTATACAATCAATTGAATTTATGTGGTTCCAACCATTAGCTAAAGGGCCTATTTACATATTTATGTATCCTTTCACTGAGTAGGAAACTCTTCTTAAATATGCCATTGTGTCATAGCGGCCATAGCGTACGCTTTGTTGAGCATCAGCCAAAATGCAGTTATTTGTGTCTCTGTTAGACACAATTGATCTTCGTACCTTTAATTAAAGTTTGATTTATCAAAACCATTTCAAAAATTTAAACTTATAATGTTTATAGCCTTACTCTCTGGCTGTTGATTGTTTGTAAGGTTTCCCTTCGTACTCTACTTTCAATGGAATGTTATCGATCTGCAAAATATTATTAAAAATCAATCACCATTCTAGTTATTGTCAATTACATATTTTTATAAAAATAAATTACCATAAAAGGACCAGACTGGGGGATGTAGGCCTATGGTGGACTTTAGCATGCTGTGAAAACTTTCTACATAATTATTGAGACGGATGTTTACACTATAAACAGTAAACCTAGATGGACGTACTGTTGTTAACCAGTATTGTCGAACATAGTCCACTAACTGAACAATTCGGTTCCGTATGCCCATACGAGTTGCCAGCCTTGTGATTGCCAGAAAACCCCCAAGAATGTAGAAGTCTTCGGGAAATTCTGGAATCCGTTGTGGTAAAGCCCTAACCTATAAAAAAAAATGTCAATATTAATGTAAGAATTTCTCATATCACCAGATCCTAATCCGTCAGTCATTGATTGTTATAACCTATTACTATTTTCACTATTGTGGCAACATGATGATTATCGCTCAATAATGTCACCATGCCATGGGTCTGGACAAAACGTAAAATTCCCTGCAAACAAATTGTACATTTGAGAATATAATTTCATTATTGACCAAGGTAAATACAAATACTGAAATGCCTTACAAATATTAGTTAACTAAAATTCTTTTTTTTAGATTTAGATCCGGTCACTGTCCTCCGCCAACTGGATGCATCAATAGTTTTTAATGAGCTGAAATATGCAGTCCCGATAAAAGTCGTGATTTCACCGCAGGCATTGTAGTGCATATGACTTCAGATGGTGATACACCCGTCATCGCGGATTTGAACGAATACCGGAATACGCCGTTGCACCTGGCCAAGATGTCATTATCAACGACATCTACATAATAATAATATATTCACATGTCATGTCCCGTCTTCTGCCTTGACAAAGTGTGCGTCCAAATGCCAGCCATGTCACTATGTCGCCACTCGCCACAGCCGTTTTTTTATAGCATCACGAATTATTTTATTAATTACGCTGACGGTGTATAGCAACATGTATTATTGCGAAATATTATACGAACTTTAGCCATGGTCGTACCCGTATGGTAGTACGTGTGTGTTCTAAGTGTACTGTGTACGGAGACAACATAATATGCGGTTGCGACCTATTCTTAATTAAAAGCTATAAAGCATAGACTATAATACATAAACATTGATATTGACTGATAACTGATTCTGCTATAAATAAATAAATATGGCTATAGCACCACGGTATAAAAGATAATCTTTTTCGTTATCTTCTATACCGTGAATTTTATTAAAAAATAATATTAATTTTTGTGCATACAGACATTGCCAATTGGTCATTAGCACACTATTAGTTATACACTATTACAATATTGCATGTATTTTGCCCCTACGCCGTTTTACACTATTGTAATATTTATTACTTGGGTTCGTATTATTCGTATCGTGTTTGCTGTTGTCTGCTTGACGTTTCGATAGATATTAGATAGTTAATAATTGTATTGCATCAACCGTATACTCTTGTTTTCATTGTTTAAATTGTTTTAAATTGTAATACAATGAGTGATTGTGATTCTTCAACCGAAGTCGATCACGTTGCAGATTTAGAAGAACCAATTTTACCATGGCCAAATTATCAAAAATATTTTTAAGTATTATGATTCATTGAGGATAATTTTTTTTACAAGAAGCTGAAAGTGAAGTGCTTAAGTTGTGTCGATACAAAGTGTGACAAGGTAGATTCACGTTCAAACTCTAATATAAGAAAACATTTAAGTGTAAGTAAAATGTTAATTTCATACTTGCCTATGACAGTTGACCCATCTAATATCTTGTTTGTTAAATTAATTTTAAATACCACACAAATACCTAATATATTACAAAAATACATCAAAAACAGTGGCGCACAGCTTTTTAAAAGTCAAATTTCAAGTGCTTAAGGTGTATCATAGATCTCATTATTCTATATTATGTATTTTCATGGCCCCACACGAGTCGTCTCAGAGCCCAGAGCGGCCCAGTATTCTTGTGTATATGAAATAAAATAAAATAAATAACCCCTGTCCCCTCAAAAATAAATCCCAGTTGCGCCACTGATCAAAAAATGTAAATTATTTATCAAAACTTATAATGTTAAGTAAAAGGTTATATTATTTCATTTTATTCAGACACAACATTCAACTATATTAAAGAAAATTGATCACATTGATAATGCAGCGAACAAAAACACTTTAATGAGATGCAATGATGGATCATTGAAGCATAATGCTGGTAGTTCTTTAGAACAACCAGTTTTAGAAGATTTTTTGAAGAACAAAAAATTAAATAGTCAAAGTAAGAATGTGTACTGTTTATTTTTATTTTTTATTTTATTAAATAGTTTTTAGTTGCAGCATTAACAAAAGTAGTTGATATTTATATGACTGCATGACTATATACTGATACATTGCTAGTGAACGATACGGTTGTTAATGATTTAGAAGAAATCGACGCATTCAACTTGAACTTTCTAAATGATGAAGACCATGATTTGCCATATGCATTACCAAAACACCATCGATGTTGTGCACACACAATAAATTTAATAGCAACAATGGTAATTAAACATTTATTTAAAATTTGAAATAGATAACCTAATATAGTTAAATTATAAAATACTATAAATATTTTTATCGAAAAGAATATATTTTGAGTAAGTATAGTGATCAGGACAAAACTATTAGGTATTAGGTTTAACACTTAATACTCATAATCAAATTTGTATGAGTTGTAATACATTTAAAAATTAAATTTTTCTTTCAATTTAAATGATAAAAATATATGAAAAAAATATTCTTAGATATAAGAATGAATATGATTGACATTAACTATTTTCTATTATCTATGCCCAAATTTCAATTTTAAATATCAATAAATTATGTTTGCTTAATTTTTTATTATTAATTACAAATTTGTACAAATTAAATAGAAAATAAAATAATTTATTTGTATAACTTGTTTTTTATAGGACTCTAAAAAAGCTTTCTTGCATACAAAAAACAGTCACGAAGCACTTTTGCCAAGTCTACCGCTTTGTGGAATCAACAAGGTCGCTCAACCAAGTCAGCTGATTTATTTAAACAAAACCTTGGTGTTTATTTAATTACACCTAACGAGACACGTTGGAATTCACTGTATGATGCAGTGGTGCTGCTTAATAAATTAATTTAAAATAATGAACTTAAGTTTAGAATAATAATGGACAAATTGGCTATTGACAGGTAAATTGTAAATCTTAAAAAATTATTAATTATTTTATCTATATTTTTTATGAACAATATTTTCAGATTCAATAGAAGTGATATTTATTTCATGTGTCAATATCAAACAATTATGGGGCCAATTTCAATAAGCTTGGATTTACTCCAGGGTGATACTAACATGTACTTTGGTCATCTCCTACCTACAATTGAAGAATTAATTTATAAATATGAATTAATGACAAGTGATCAAACATTTTCTAATTATTTGAAACCTCTGGTGACTGCCATACTTAATGGTATGTAATAATTAATATTTTTTAAATACATTAATCTTATTTAGCAAAGTACTTAAATTGTACACATTTAATTTCTTTTCATTTTAGCTGTTTTTGGTTTACTTTATTGGTAAATACTATTTACTAAGTAGTAAATATATAGTATCTCTTAGCTCTTACAGTCTTACTGATGTATAATGTAAAATTTTAATCAGCTGATCTATTATTTATATTTATATTTCTGTGTAGTATACATTTATATACTCATGAGCTAAAATAAACAAACTTAATTGATAATAATTTTTGTTTTTAGGTATGAAAACAAGGTTTGCCGATTATTTGATAGACAAATTTTTAATTACTGCTGCAGTCTGCCACCCACTATTTAAAAAAGCATGGATTACAAATGATATAAAAAAGCAATTGGCCTCAGAATATTTAAAAAGTGCCTGTTATGACTTACATACCAGTGATAATGACAATAATGATGTAGAAGATAACCAAATGAAAGATAATTTATCTACCTTTTTTACCGGGTCACAAAATTCCTGAGAGGAAAAATCAACAGTTAGTGATGAAATAGATAGATATTTGGGCACATCTCCAACAAAGACTTTAGAATGTTTGCATAATTTACCCACTATCAAAAAAGTAAGATTAGTTGAAAACTTCTTATACTATTAGTAGTAATATTACAAAAACATTTGTACTTAGTTTTCAGGTATTTGTGAAGTACAACATTCCACTACCTAGCAGTGCATCAGTAGAGAGTGTTTAGTGTTGGTGATGCAACAATGCTAAAAAAAAGAAAAAATATGACGGATCAACACTCAAATGTTTGATTAATATAATATATTATGAATGATTCAGAATTAAATTGATTTTATTGTTTTGTATTTGAAAATTATTTCAAATACTTCGCTATAGGTAGTATTTCTGTGGTATTTTAAATACTTTATTTTATAAGTATTTGAGTTATTGCTCAAATACTTTTTAAAAGTATTTTTACAACACTTCATTATACCATTGAGTATAGATAGTATAGAGAAACAGTGTATATAAAATATTGCCTACGCTTCCGGGGAGGCAGCTAGTAGATGGCGCTTTAAAGAATTCGTCGCGGAGGCGAAAACAGTGCAGTAATTCTACATACTAATAATTATTGTACACTATCGCCAGCGTCAAATAAATCATTTTAATAATTACATAATAAATATCTATGTATAATATATTAAACAAATAATTTATGTGTATTCAAATATATATTTGCATATTTCATGATTGTTCGTTACATTATAGGTACATATTCGTTAATGTTACTAATTTTATAAAATATTAATACATTATTTAGATATAACGTACATAATATAAGTATTATTTTATTACCTATCTATTCGTTTTTAAATTTTCATTACATTCATAAAAACAACAATGCTGGGTGGTACTTGTTCTTATTTTAACTGCATGAAAAATCGAAGTAATAACAAAGGATTAAAGATGTTTAGATTTCCTACCGACAATTCACTGTCTAGAGAATGGATACTTAATTCAGGTTGATTATACTTATACATTAATACTTTATAATATTTTACTCATATTATATAGTATACTATATATTATATACATACAATATGTTAATTCGTAAAACCGTAATTAAATAGGTAAATCTAATTTTTAATTTTTAAGGAAATATTACTTTGGATTTGTTGTCTCCTAAAAAACTAAGAAACCGATATTTATGTGAAAATCACTTTCAAAATAAGTGTTTTACCAACCCTAATGACAAATCTCGTCTGAACTATGGTGCTATACCAAAAAAGTATACAATGGCCACCGGTAAGGGAATTTTTTAAAAATTATTTTTATAAACAGTAGAAATCGTTATATTGAGGTTCAAATTAGGTATTCATGCAGTTTAGTTCGAAAGGCGATTTTTCGATTCCCCAAAAAAAAAAAAAATATGTCTTTTAAAGCACTGAATTATATTTAAAATTAAAAATAATAAAATAATATTTATAATTATATTCCTGAGCTAGTTCAATTTCCCAGTCCACAAATAAAAAAAAAAGAACACAAATTGGAAAAGGTTTTAGAATTATGCAAAAAGCAAAAGAAATTGTTAGGACAAAAAAGAGCTAAAATATGTTTGTTAAAAAAACAACTGAATAAATGTAAAACTTCTAAAAATAATATAAATCCTAAAGATTTTCTTAACACAGCTTCATTTCGTTCTAAAAATTCTAAAGCATTAGTGTCAATGCAGCTATTGCATAATAAAAAAAGACGCTGGTCACAACGAGAAAAAAATATTGCTGTATCTATTTACTACAAGTCTCCAACAACATACAAATATTTAAGGAAAAATAATGTATTGTTACCGGGAGTAAGTACTATTCAAAGTTGGTTAAATTCCATAAAATACATGGCTGGATATAATGAAGAATACAATGCTCAGTTAAAAATAATGGCAAAAACTATGTCAGTTCAAGAAAAAAAATGCGTTATTTTGATTGATGAAATGTCTATAAAAAGTTGTTTGGAATATAATGAATCCCTTGACATGATTGAATGATATGAAGATTTTTTAAATTTACGCCGTTCAGGAAAGTCGGCTAAACTTGTTTTAGTAGTAATGATTCGAGGGTTATGTAATAACTGGAAATTACCATTATCATACTATTTTAGTTAAACAGTCGTTAAAGGAAACAAATTAACAGAAATTATGAAACAAACTGTCGAAACTATAATAAAACTTGGATTTTCACCTGTTTGTATAACTTGTGATCAAGGTACAGCAAATCGTAAAATGTTCACTTTACTTGGTGGTAGTTCAGAAAATCCATTTACGGTAATAGGAGGAAGAAAATTATTTTTGATTTACGATGTCCCCCACTTAGTTAAAAGTGTTAGAAATAATTTATTGACTGGGAACATTGTAATAAATAAGAATGGTCAAAAAAAAAAATTAATTTCGAAAACTTCAGAAATACCTACAAAATAGACAAGACCAGTTAAACAGCAAGAGCTTTATGCAAAATAGACGAACGGCATTTATATCCAAACGCTTGGCAAAAAATGAACTGTAAGCTCGCCATTCAAGATTTTAGTCATACTGTTTCCGCTGCTATAAAAACGTGTGTGGGAACTAATCAATTCATAAATCGAATAAGAAGAAAATTATATTTAGGAAACACAGTTTTAATTTGCCAAATTTTAAAACCAGTCTAGAAGTGGTCACCCATCCAAAACAATAAATAATGAGTTTAAATAGGTTCAATCTAAACTAACCGGATATGAATAACAATATAAGTTTAACTGTTTTCCACAAAACAGGTTCTTGAAAATCGTAAAAATATTTTTGAAAGCGGGCACCCATCCACGAAAAAGTACACTGTATTATTACATAATGTTACTTACACTCAAAGTCTTATAATTTTTATAAGATAATCATTGAAATAAAATGTTTTAAATAATGTCGATTTTAAGTCTTTGAGACGGTCACCCATCCAAAAAAAAATGTGTTTTTAATTAGTAGTTTAAATCAAATACGAACATTAATTTTGAAAAAATTGTATGGACAAAAAGCCGATTTTCTACAATGTCAGAAAAATGTTTAGATGGTCACCCATCCAAACAATATATTTATAAATAATAAAATATACACCTAATAACAATATTATTATTATTATTAAGCAATCACTAAAAATTTAATTTATTTGGGTATGTATTTTATGGCATTAAGACGACTGTAAATGGCAACATGTCATCGTTCGATTTGGCAACGTCAAGTGATGAGCAGGTGCGTCTAGCGTCTATTAAAAAAAATAAATAATATTATTATAATAAATTATTAGTCTGTAAAGTAATATTTAGTTGGGTTTATATTTAGTTAGGTTTAGATGGGTTTCGTGAGGTTTAGTTGGGTTAAGTGAGGTTTAGTTGGGTTTAGTGAGGTTTAATCTAACCTAACGCTGCTAACGGCGTTGGCCGGTATTATTATTTAGATCTAAACTAATTCGATAACAGCAGCGCCATCTACTGCCGCCGTATTATACTAACCCCTAATACGTACGTAAGAAACTGGCCGTCACGGCTCTTCAGTTTCCTAGATAGATAGCGCAGTCATATACGATTTTTCAACAATGTTTATTCGGCCATGGTTCCATTGAGTTGCTTTTTTAGGATAACTTATTTAGGGGTTTCATTTCTCCGTCAATGTAAAACGCTTCTATTTTTAGACTTCGTGTATCGATAAAATAGCATTTTCATTTTTCTTTTTGAATTACATAAAATATTTAAAAATCAATTATTTATTTTGTGTATACTTTGAACTTTCAAATAAATATCCACCAGATCCCTAAATCCAAAATAAATTTCCTGTACATTGAAATCTACATTCGCTGCACTCGTGCACACGCCCATGGCAGGTGGATTATTTTTTTGCAAAGCCTCGGGGAGTGGGGAAATAAGAAGGCATCGGGTCATTGTGCCTTTGCATTGCAGCACAGTGGGCCAGTCAGCTCCTGGTTTTTATGTACATTTATATTAAGGATTCTTTTATTATATACTGAATAGTACCTACCTACATTTAGTACAGAATTTTAAAATACTTTAATTAATGTTAACACAAAATCCTAAACAAAATATAGTAAATGTTGAACATACAATTTTTTAAATAATTTATCCATTATTTATGTGTCTATATCATGTAACTAATGTACCTACTACCTTAAACATAAAATATATACAGATTTTAACAAGTAAATGCAATTTTTAACTGTTATATGGCTTATAAGTTTGAAAAATTTACAACTGATATTAATTTATATACGTTTTGAAAACTGCCTCCAAAACAAAAAACATTACGAATAATTGTTGTTGAACATATAATTAAAAAGCATTAAACCGTATTCAGCATTAATTGTTACATCTTAATGTTATTGGAAATGCATATCACTTAGATCATGTGTTACTATATCAGCATGGTACGATGTGGCATGTCACATGTGACTTACTATTTAGGTACTTAATTTAACAACTTTTTTGGCATTGACTAATTCAAATTGGTCTAGTAAATTCATGTGTACCTAACTAACAAACCTAAAATGTTCATGTTTTTTTTTTTTTAATACTACCTATTTTAAGAAATACCCACAGCGACCTCTGCAAAGTATAAACTATACTTGTAGTACCT
>JAHHZJ010001977.1:0-24493 GCA_021437245.1 Aegilops speltoides
AAGTGATAATATATTGCGCAAAAAATGGATCGATCAAAAGCATTGGGTGAATGTCTTACGAAAATTCACTCCAAGTTTGGCGTCCTTCAAGATCAACATAATACCCTCTTGACTGATTATGAGAAACTTTCTCTTGAATCTCTTCAAAGAAAGGAAGATCTTGAAAAGCTAAGAGTGTGTTATGAAGTTCTTCAGAAGGAGCGCGATTCATTACTAGCTCAACAAATCAGCGCTTCTCAGGAAGATTTTGTTCCTCCATGCTTAAAGTGCATTGAACATGAATGCGCTAATTCTTCACTGAATGTTCAAATGCTTCAAATGTTACAAATTCTTCATCTCGCCTTTGCTATCACTAATTCTTCATCTGAGGACATTTCTAGTATCACTTGACAATGCGAGGGCTGAAGGAATTGTACATAGCGAGCATGTACAAAAAGCCTCAAAGGGCATCAGACACTTTGTGATGTGCTCAAAGCGAGATCCTCCATGAAACCCTAGGAAAGAGAGGTATTGCCTTTGAGAGGAAACTCAATTGCGATGGAACATATTGGAAACACGGCGGTATCCCAAAACCTCATGGGTTCTTTGCAAAGGGACCTCGATTGATCCATCTAACTTATACGGCTTTACATGTGAATCTCCTCATTCTTATGATGAGTCATTTGACTCTAACTATAAAGCGTTCAAAAATCGAGAATGGTGAAGTATTTGCTAGATATGTTGGCACTAGCTGCGAGGAGCAGTTCCCCTATGAAGAATATCAGGTTCCCAAAAGCTGTGTTGAAAGTCTTGGTGAATGTCCTCATGACACCACATGTGAAGAAGAGGAACCCCGGATCAAATTCTTCATATGGATCAAATCCTTCACATGGATCAAATTCCTCAACGAGGATCAAAGTCCTCATATGATTATCATCGTGCTAACAACTCTGCTCATGCGGGGTAGAGCTAAGGGCTATGAATATATGCATTATTCTTCAAACCATTATGTTCATAAGTCCTCGAAGAATTACTACGCTTATTCATATGCTTACCTAACCCTCCTATGCTAAGCGAAATGGTTTGGCATCTTTGCCACCTTTCTCACATGGTGCTCGCGGGATGATGAACTCTTTGCCACCCCTCGGATGTGGGTGAAGAAAAGAACTAATCTCTTCTGCGGGGTCAGGTCTCGAGCGTGCTCTATAGTGCGGAGAATTTCTTGAGGACGACAAAAATGCAGAAAGGGCCTTGAGCGAATCATGATGAAATGAACTTTCATTTCACGCGTCCTCATCTTGCTATATCATTTCTTGCTTGATGAAATTCATCGATGAACTTGATATCATATTCTTCACGATGAAGCATATGAGATTATAAGCTACACTAATTCATCTGCGGGATGATCAACCCAAAACCACTGAATGGGTCCTCGATAGTGGATGTACAAATCACATGATGGTGACAAGAATCTATTGATGGATGCTCCCTTATCACCGTCACCTCAAACATATCATCTTTCTTGACAAAGGCAAAAAGTCGGTATTGGGTCTTGGTAAGGTTGCTATCTCTAAGGATAAGCACATGGACAAAGTCATGCTTGTTGAGTCCTTAGGATACAATCTCATGTCGATCTCAATGCTTTGTGATCTTGATATGGTTGTTGTCTTTGGCAAATATCATTTGTGTTGTGATTATGGAAGGCTGACAATTCCAAAGTCTTGAAGGCTTTAGGAGAGGAGATCTGTATATTGTTGATTTCTCTCAGGACCACAACCAGCCGTGTGTCTACTTGCAAAAGCTTGAGAAGGCTGGCTATGGCATCGACGACTTGGTCATGCGAGGCATGAGGAATTTGAACACGCTTGCGAAGAAGAAGCATGTCATTGGCATTGAGAATGTCAAATTCCTCAAGGATCACTTATCGAGGAGCTTGTGAAGCGGAAAAATGACCAAGGCCAAGCATCCTGCGAAGACTATCATGACCACTACATGTCCATTGAATTGCTTCACATGGACCTCTTGGACCTAATCATTATTCAGCGAGTCACTAATGATGCATCTTTATATGGTTTTGTCATTGTTGATGATTATTCTCGATATACATGGGTACACATTGTTGCTTACAAACATGAAGTGCGAGGAAGTCTTCAAGCGATTTTCCTCGAGGGCTTCAACCAACTTTGGTGTGAAGATCAAGCATATCGAAGTGACAATGGGCCGGGTTCAAGAATTCTGGTCTTGATGCCTATCTTGATGAACTTGGTATTACTCATGAGTTATCTGCTCCCTATACTCCTCTCGAGAATGGGCGTGGTGGGCGCAAACGAACTCTTGTTGAGATGGCTACTTTACTATGCGATGAATACAAAGCGCCTCAGCGTTTTTGGATTGATACAATTGATCTTGCCTGCCACATCATCAATAGAGTATATCTTCACAAATTCTTCAAGAAGATGTATATGAACTCCTCATGACAAAACCCAATGTGAGTTATTTCAAAGTCTTGATTGCTAAATGTTGGATTAGAGATCCTCACCACAACTCTAAATTTGCACGAAAGCACATGAAGGTTTATGCTTGGTTACGGAAAGGACTCGCACACCTCTGAGTCTTCAACATTGTTCTTCACAAGATTGTTGACCTTTTGAGATGTGCGGTTCGATGAAACTAATGGCTGCATAAGAGAGCACCTACCATCACGTTAGATGAACCAGCACTTGAGGATGCTATCAAGCTCAAAGGCAAGCGAGGATGTCATTCCTCTTGAAGAATCTGCTGAAGAATTCATTCCTGTTCATGAAGAATGTCGAGTGATGCACGAAGAACATGATGAGAAAATGGTGCAAAGAAAATCTGATCAAAATCCTCAATGACAACCAACTCATCCGTGTTGCAAAAGAAGTGCAAGTGGAGAAGATCATCGATGACATTAAGCGCACCAGGTCCTCTCCTGCGCTCAAAAGCCTCACACTTATCTAACTTTTGTGGGCACTATGCTTTTGTCTCTATCTCGAGCCCACTAAGGTAGATGAAGCTTTATTCTGGGCGGAGTGGATTAGGGCTATGCAAGAAGAATTACATCGATTCAAGTTGAACAATGTGCAGGAATTGGTCAACGCATTGAGATCCTTACAAGCATAATATCATTGGCACAAAGTGGATCTACCATGACAAGCAAGATGAAAATGGCCTTGTGGTGAGGAATAAGAACACGACTAGTAGCTCAAGGCTACACACAGGTTGAAGGAATTGATTTGATGAAACTTTTGCACTGTTGCTAGACTTGAGGCTATTCGCATTTTACTTGCCTATGCTAACCATCATGATATCATCTTATATCAAATGGATGTGAAAAGTGCATTCCTCAATGGTAAGCTTGAGGAAGAAGTATATGTTGCTCAACCCCCAGGTTTTGAAGATCCCAAGAATCCTGACAAAGTCTTCAGACTCAATAAGGCCCTCTATGGCCTCAAGCAAGCCCCTCGGGCGTGGTATGATACATTGAAGGAATTCTTCGTGAAGAATGGCTTCACACCAGTTCACTCGACCCTACTCTTTTTACTAAATCATATGATGGTGAAGCTGTTTGTGTGCCAAATATATGATGATGATCTTATCTTTGGCTGTACTAACCAACGATATAGTGATGAATTTGCCTATATGATGAGTGAAGAATATCAAATGTCTATGATGGGAGAGTTGAAATTCTTCTTAGGTCTTCAAATTAAATCGTGACACAATGGCATATTCATATCTCGGGAGAAATACCTCAAAGATGTCTTGAGAAATACCTCAAAGATGTCTTGAGGAAATTGGCATGCAAGATTGCAAAGCGTCAAAATTCCTATGCCCACAAATGGCCATCTATGCCTGATGAAAATGGTATTGACTTGATCGGAAGGTATACCGCTCCATGATTGGTTCTTTATTGTACTTATGTGCATCTAGGCGGATATAATGCTTAGTGTTTGCATGTGTGCCCGATTTCAAGCTGCTTGAAGGAATCACACCATAAGGTTGTGAAGCATATTCTTGATATCTAGCTCACACACCAACACTAGGATTATGGTACCCCAAGGGCTCTGCTTTTGATCTCATTGGATATTGACTCGACTATCTTTGGTGATCGTGTGGACCGCAAGTCAACATCGGCACTTGTCATTTCCTCGGACGATCTTTGATGCATTGGTCCTCGAAGAAAGCGAAGCGTGTATCCTTTGTATCTCTTGCTGGCTGAATACATTCTTGCTGGCTCATGCTGTGCTCAAGCTGCTTTGGATGAAGCAAACCCTCAAGGACTATGGCGTCAGCGTGAAGAATGCCCTCTCCTCTGCGACAATGAGAGTGCCATCAAGATTGCTCACAACCCGATTCGGCACTTTCGAAGACTAAGCACATCGATTCGTCATCATTTTCTTCATGATCATGTGTTGAAGGCGATATCTCCATCGAGCATGTGAAGGCGAAGAACAGCTAGTTGATATCTTCACTAAGCCCTTGGATGAGAAGAGATTTAGCAAGTTGCGATGTGAGCTAAATATCTTAGAATCTTGAATGTTCTTTGAAAGGACACACATCCTAACCCTTATGCAGAATTGATGACTTAGATGTGCAACACATGAAAGCGTTTTCTTCAATCAATGAAGAATAACACTCTAAGTGTGAAGAAATTAATGAAGAATTTGATTCTCAGAACCCTCGACAATTGTGCAGCGATTGTGCAGAAATCATCATTCTTATCTGATGGAGTTCACGCCACCACAAAGTTGAAAATCTTCAATTTGAGTTTTTCTCATTTTGAAATTCCTCAGATTTTAAAATTCTTCAACTTTGCAAAATCTTCAATGTTTCCGTCGTTTTTCTTCATTGGCTATATATATATATATATGAGTTTATGTCCTCTATAGCATTCACTTATTGCTATTTCTTCAAGTTGCAATTTCTGCTAAGTGAATGTGATCGGACCCTTCCCCTCTATGCTATACTCAACCCAATCTATTCACAAATTCTTCATGTGTGTTCTGATTGAAACTTCGTTCAAAGTCTTCACTTTGTGTCCTTGACGAGAAAGAAAGCTATGAGCAATTTTTAAACAAATCTTATCCAGATTTTGGTTTTACCGCTCAAACAATTCCGCATCCCACGATACATTAGTTTATTCACCCACGATCTTACGATCTCATCTTACGATACGTGGGTGACACATGTCATATGAAGAAGAAAGGCAGGGGGCATGTTAGTCCCAAAATCTTGAGCGAACAGTTTTACCGTGGTTATAAATACCTTTCCCTTCCTTACTTCATTTACTCCGCTTCGCTCATGTCTCTCTCTCGAGCTCTCCTCAAACCCTAAGCCCGCCGCTTCTTCCATCGCCGCCGGTGAGGAAGAGCTTCACTGCCTCGACCTCGTCGTCATTGTACTTGCGCCCGTGCTGAAATCTTCACTCCGCCCATGGCCGTGGCATCTCTCCTCTGCCAAGTTAGGGCTGGGAGATCTAACGTGTGAACTTCACCACGGTTCATCTCTGTTAGTCGTGTTCTTGAGTTGGGTAATTAAAAGTCACTTTTATTACTCGCTTTGATTCTCAAACTTTTCGAAAATCTTCAAAAGTGTTTTTGTTCTTCAAATCTTCACATATGAACACCTCACACCTTGTATGCTCTTGATTTATCTCTCTAAGCACTCATTTCTTCAAGATTCCTCAATTGTGCGGATTTTCAATCATCATACTACTCTGAACCTAAGACAAAGCAGCATTATGAAATTCCTCAAAGCTCAATGGTCAAATTCCTCAAAACTTGTTCCTTTTGAAAAATCTTACAAGAAGCATATGACCTCTCCAAATTCCTCGCACCTACACTCTGTTCACAGTACTCATGTCATTTCTTTGAATCACTAGGTTCTCATCAACTTAACTCATTTGCAGCGTTCCTCGAAGAAAAACTGCATACTTCTTGAGTGTTCTATTGTTCAAATTCCTCATCAGAAGAAAATGAGAAAGGCAAGAGACCCATGAAGGGAGGAAAGAAGCAGGAGGTCATGTTGCCTTTGAGATCCACGATGAAATATACAAAGATTTGCTTACTGATGAAGCCAAGTTTGGCAGAAGCGAAAATCAGCGCAAAGTGCGCATCCGAAGAATAAACGAAGATGGGCACGAGAATGGAGGAATATCGCTATTATACTCCCAAGTACATGAAGAAATTCGCCTTAAATCCTCCATGCCCAAGAGCTCCTTTGGCACTGGCAAGTCGTGATCCCACCAGCATCAAGCGTGGTGAACTTTCTGAAGAATGGTCCGAGCGCCAAGCCAAATTGGCAAAAGGCAGGCCAAGGAAGCGATGAGAATTCAATGAGGATTCTGTTTGCTTGAGACCTCGGTCGAAACCGAGAAATCAATGCGAAGAACGCTGCTCATAAGCCAAGTGCTTCACCATCGAGCGCCCTCACGGCCCAGTTCTCGGCAGCGCCCTCACGGCAAATTCCTCGAGCTCTTCTTTGCTCCTCCAAATCCTCGTGAGCTCCTCCAAGTCCTCAACTCCTGTGCATCTTGCTACATGTCAAAGGACTCGGGGTTTCTCGATTGCTTACAGTGTCTCAGCAAGTTCCTCGGCTGCTACCAATGTCCTCATAGGGCCCCACTCTGCTGAAGAAGAAAACAACGGTGTGGCGCGGTCCTCGGCCAAGTCCAAGAAAGAAGCAGTTGCCTTCAATGTGCCTCTCGATGATGAAGCTTGATGAAGAACTTGCAGAAATCATCGAGACGAGGCTGACAAAAGGCGCTAGAACCAAAGGAACAAGCGTGCCTCTGCTTTTGGATCCGAAGAAGATCCTTGACTTCATCGACTTATGGCATCGAGGATCCAAACACTCCCATACGATCGCCTCGACTCTAGTCAAAGTCATATCTGAACCATTTCATCGCTGAAGAAATGGAAATTTGAAAAGGATCGTGAAATCAAGAGAGCACAAGCGGAAAGGAGAAGCTTACGAGGAAGAACATCGTCAACGACTCTGAAGAACTTCTCAAAGCTCAATCTGAAATCAAGCCCTCGGCAAGGATTTTGATGCTTACAATCTGATTGGCAAGGAGCCAAGGTGAGATTAAATCAATTTGTGAAGAAAATGACAACCGTTGCAGCCCCATCGCAACAAGAAAATCCTCGAGTTGAAGACTACTCTCGGCCTACTAAAGAACATGCCATTGCTGGCGATGACTTTCAACTGCTGATGAGAATACAAGTTCTAGGGCTGATGACTCCATTCCACCCTTGAAGAAATTCCAGGGCATCCACTAGTAGTGCGCTGAAAAAGCCCGAAGTGATCGAGAACATTTGCACCAGATGTGCTGCAGAAAGCTGAACCAGATCCTCGGCTCCTCCTGCGCCAACACCAACTCCAATTCTTCCTTACGCCTGTAAGAGTGAAGAAGACAAAGGCTCGAGAATGAGCTGCGGTGAAGAAAGAAGGCATCAGCTGCATCAAATTCTTGGTTCTGCGAAGAAAATGAAGCCAATGACCAGCCGCAAAGCGAAAATCCCATTGATGTCGTTCCCATTTCCTCCATGTCGTCTAAGAAATTGTTCCTTATGGAGAAGACTACAAGATCCCAAGCGGATCGATGAAGAAAATCAATCTGTTGCTACCTCGAACGGTTTGATGAAGAAATTGAAGTGGAAACATTCCCTTCATCACCGTTGTTTCCTCACCGTGCCTCGGTTCACGGTGAAGAAGCTGGTGTTGAGAAATTGAAAAAGAAGATGAAAGCGTGGATATTGGATGCACTACACGGTGATGAGCGATGACTTTTGGGAAAGTCAGCATCCCAATACTCCTCTCTTCACTCCGATTCAACAAATTCCTCGGTCCCGGCTACAAGCTATTCAATTGGGCTCTGAAGAAACTCATCCCACATCGTGCATTCATGAAGAAATTCCAGCCGCTAGTCTTTGAAGAACTTCTTCTTGATCCCCAAAGCTGCACAAGAAGAGAACGAGAAATTCCTCGGCTGAAGCACTGAGATCGCGATTCACGAGGTTGTCTTTGCAAATCAGCGACACTCCTCTGCCCAAAGCCGAAGAATCCGTTCTCAAGCAAGCAAAAATTCAAGGCTGAAGACTTCTTTTACGCATGTGTTCTTCACGATTACAATCCATATGTACTTCTGCTCACATAAGGAAAAGGCGCTTACGGACTGCTACTCAAGCCAACTTCTATTCCTCGGTGCTCTTTGACAAGGACAAGATCTTGATCATGAGCATATTCCTCATGTGGATATGGAATCTCTACCATGCTTGAGCGAGTCCTCGAGTTATTCATGATCGGAGATTCTTTGAACCTGCTGCATATCGTGATTGGAATGAAGAACTCATTCTTGATTCTATGCCACTTTGCAAATCACGGAGATCTTTGAAGATGTCAATTCATAGGTGCTGGATTGGATGACGGAAAACACTCACTACAAGGCACCAACAACTGAATTGCCCGTGTCCTTCCTCTTGATCCTCCCCATGAAAGCGCCGCGTTTCATCTACAATGACCATGGTGGCCAGTCATTATATGCAAGTGCTCATGAGGCCTTTGAAGCGAGGCCCCTCGAACCAAATTCCTCGTCAAGGAACTGTTGTATGTGCCTCGGTTTGTCTATCTCGAATCCTGGCGAAGACAATGAGTCCCATCAAAACCACGACTCAAATGATGAAGATGTCGTTGGCATCATGAAGAACATGCTTTTCAACATCATTCATTGCATTCCGTCAACTTCCATGATTTCTTCATGGGGACTCACGGCTAATGTTGCTTTGTCGGTGTACTAAAGTAGAGAATTACCTTAGTACCCCAAACTTGTTCTATATTGTTCGCAGCACCCAGCGACAAAGCTTCGGGGTGCACTTAAGTCCCTCAAATCATTTCCTATTACTGCCATTCAAGAACAAAGTGTCGACCAAGTAGACAAGGCCCGGCAGAAGAGCTTGCGGGAGAACAAAACCCAGCAAGAAGAGCTTGCGGGAAAGATAACTCAAAGGCGCTTCTAGGAGACTTGCCGTGGCGTAGCAGCGTCCAAAGGCAAGGCGCAGCCAGCCAACAAGCTTACTGACCCGACAAGAAGAGGGCATGGTGAAAGGCGCTTACCCGCTGACAAGGCCGCCACTCTGCACCAAGCTCCAGCGCATCCAGCGGCGATGTCGCCCGAGGCAATTCGAGGAGTGCGTGGCGGTATTGTACATACATGCTTGAGTCTTGGTGGCATGCGGAGGCGACAAGGAGGCCAACGTGGCGATCGGTGGTGGCCCTAATGGTGCGTTTCCTTACCTTTGTTGGGAAGCGACGAGCGGGCGTTAAATGCCCTTGTCCCTGCCGTCGAGTTAGGTAGGGGACAACATTGAACTCTTATTGTACCAACCTGCGTTTTACTCTTCTACCCCCTCGTTCTGCGTTGCCACTGGCCGGTAACCTTAGACTATAAAAGGGAGGCCCATGCGCGCGTAGAAGGGTTCGGTCCCGTCGACACATCAATACCACTGCGCTCACGTTCAATAGCAGAACAAATACAAACACAAAGCAGCGGTAGAGGTTTTATCTCTCTGGAGAGCTCGAGCTGGGTTAAAAACTCCCGCATGCCATCGCCTCGATCGCTTTCTGCTTGCTTGCGACCCCACTCCCTGCTTGGGACCGAAGGGGCCCTCTTGCCCCATAGGTGCTCGTGCCCACAGGCGTAGCCACGACATCTTTGGCGCGCCGAGTAGAGGCGTTGGTCGTCTGCATACGATCCAGCGTCTCGCGCTACATCAACATCCTCGCCGACATGGCACGAAGAAGAAAACTTGGAGGTAGCCGCTCCGTCTGACGTCCTTCCATACACCGGACAGCAAACAGGTGGTGGGGTGGGCGCCAGTGGAGAAGCGGAGCGCCAGCAGAGGGACTCACATGCGTCACCACTCCGAGGACAAAGGCCCGCAAGGTTCGGCGTCTGCATATCCGCCACACCCTCCCGGGAGGTGCAAGATCAACAACGCCGCGGCGCTCTGGCCGTCTTTCGCCGATGATGAGCAAAGGCCGAGCTGGTGGGTCACGGGGCGTTCAAGGCCGGCATGCGCACCAGACATGCTTTGGCCTGGCGTGGTGCGGTCACTGGCGAGATGCTGCTCCTTCTAACAACATTAGAAGTTTGAGCATATCTCGCACCTTCGTCGCTCACCACCGGCACCCAAGACTCGGAGAGTGCTGGCGAGCCGGTGCTACGGATTACCCTCGGCGCCAGAACAAGATCGGCGGTGGAGGCGCTATCTATAGCCTCATTGGCCGCCCACGCCGACAAGCCCGGAAGCGAAACGCGTCGAAGCCGTGGCAAGGCGCTCGGCGAGAAGCCGATGGCGACAAAGACCAGCGAGGTGCCACCACCGTGCACTCCCGCCCGAAGAGCGATTGCCGACTCGCCGGGCCAACCTCGGCGCCAGACTCCACAGCGTCGTCGGACCAGCGAGCTGCGCGCGATCGCGCCCGTTCTCCAAACGACGACGAAGGCGCTCGTGCTTGCACGCCGGCGAAAGGAAGCGGCATCAATCGACCATCGCTGCTGGGCCGCAGCCGATATGCAAGCGCCGAGAGAACGAGCGACTTGCCATCTGTGGCGGAGTTGCCCTGCGTTCACCCGTGAGCTGCGGCAAGTCGATGGCCTAGAACCAAGAACTTTAAGCGAGCGTGGCGAGAAATGCGATGGCAGGATACATCCGTCCGAATTCCTCGGCCGCCACACGGTCACGGTGCGAGCTGCGGGCGCGACAAGAAGATCTCGCCAACTACTTCGGTGGTGCTCCAGCCAACGTCGAGATCATGGCTCATACACTTGCGGACAACTCCATCTCTTCGTTAGGCGGACTGTGCCATCAGTTTGTCCGCGCCTTCACGGGCGACCACAAACCCCATGGCGAGGAGAAGCGATCTGCATTGCTCGTCGAGAAGGAGGAGAGCCCCAGCAGAAATACATCTGAAGATCGATCAAGTGCGGTATGACATCCCGAGCGTCCACCACGCCGCAGTTATCGGCGCGTTCCATCGAGCGTCGCGTAACCGCGAGAATGAGGAGGAGATGGCGATGTGCAAGATTAGAGATGTCGGTGAGCTATGCGCTCTAGCCGACAAGTTAATGCACGCTGAGGAGGAGAAAAATCCCGAAGAGGCGTAGGAGCAGAAGGATCGGCGGTGAGGATGCCGCCCCGGCAGGACAAACGAAGCGCGTGCAGCGAAAGAAAGGCTAAGGATGTGCTGGTTGTCGAGCATTCGGCTGACGGGCTGACTCCGACAAGGCAAAAGCTAGTGAGTCCAGCGAGGCTGTGGTAGCCGCCCGACAAGCGAGGATGGCTCCGGCAAACAATATTGCAAGATCCACGCACCAAGGGCCATGACCTCCAAGCACGCAAGAAAGTTGAGCAGATGGGAGAACTCTGAAAGCTGGTCTGGCGCCGCGACAAGGAAGGCCAGGGAGGTGGCGGAGGATCCGACAGAAGCTTGCGCTGGGGGAGAAGCGCAGCAGGCAAAAGCCAGCAGCGGCAAGGAAGAGCCTCCCCATAGCAGAAACAAGAACGAAAGATGAAGATGAAGATGATGAAATGGAGGAAGATGGGCTGATGACCAAGAGTTTGAAGCCAGCGGAGGTGTTGTGCACCATGGCGGTGCCTCTACGCACACCTCGCACCGCCAACTCAAGCGATGGAGTGCGAGGTGAAAGCCTAGCCAATGAGCCACGTCCGTCGAATCGTGCAAGCCTCACGAAGTGGTCCATGCATATCATCTTCGATGTTGAGGATCACCTGACCGCATCAACTGCGATCGGTGCTTGCCGATGTTGGTCTGCCAACCATCCATAACCTCAAGGTCACAAGATGTTGGTTGTGGCGGGAACCGCTGAATCTGATCTCCTCCGCGGTGCTCAAAAGCTCGAGATCCTGACGGTGAGCTCGAAGAGAATTGGTACCTTCGAGGATAAATCCAGGAAGGAGAAAGCCCAAGGGAAGATCACCTGCCCATGACCTTTGGCAGCGAGCTGAATTTTAGAGCGAGAGATAGTCACATTCGGCGTTGCTGATTTCCCATTGCCCTACAATGGGATACTAGGCACGTCCGGCATGGGGTAAAGGCGATTACAAGGAGGCGGCAGCCGAGCGAGGCGCAAACCACTTCGCGTGAAGCTCCCGGGGAAGAAAGAAGACCAAGTCGGCAAAGTAGCTCGATGCCCACTCGACAAGCGCACCTCTTGAATCTTCGCGCTACCGTCGAACCGGGCCATCGAGCTCCACCGGCAAGTGCAAGAAGGCGGCCGCTACGAGAGACTAAGAAAGTGGCCGCCAAGGAGGGCGGCTTAGCTTTGGTACCTTCACCGCCGATGCCACGCTTGATCCTAAATAGGAAGCTTGCGTTGCTTTCTAGCGAGCGAATCGTCGATGTGTTTGCATGGCAACCATCGACATCCGGTGTTCCCAAAGAGAAATGGTGAGCACCACCTTGCCATCTGCCCTCACATACGGCCCGTCAAGCGGAGAATCAGAAAACAAGCGGTGGCAGCCAAGAAGTTCATAGCGGAGAGAAATCAAGAAATTGGAAGCAGCGGGCCTGGTCCGAAGTACTCCATCCGGCGTGGTTAGCCAATCCGATGATGCGTGCGCTAAGCAAGCGGGAAGTGGAGGCTTTGTATTGACTTCGCGATGTCAATGGCTTGCCCCAAGGATCCATTTCCCTTACGGCGCATTGACCAGTTGTCGACTCCACCGGCGGGATGTGATCTTCTTTCATTCCTTGATGCATACTCAGGTATCATCGAGATCTTCATGGAGAAGGATGAAGAAGAAAACCGCATTCATTACTCCATGGCGCGTCGTCCTTGATACGGATGCCTTCGGACTAAGAATGCTGGTTCAACATTTGCAAGAGTAGTCGGCCATGCTTTTGAGCCACAACTGCACAGAAATGTAGAAGCTTACATGGGCGACATAGTGGTCAAGAGCAAGGACAAAGACTCTGATCCAAGATTTGGATGAGACTTTTGCAAATCTGCGCCAGGTCGATCTCAAGTTAAACCCGAGAAGTGTGTGTTCGGAGTTCCTTCCAGCAAGCTTCTCGGGTTCTTCATCTCGAGAGAGAGATTGAAGCCAATCCCGACAAGATCAAACCATTGAACAAATTGAAGCACCAAAGAAGCGCGTCAAGGATGTCGCGAAGGCTTGCCGGCTGCGTTGCTGCTCTTAGTAGATTCATTTCCAAATCTGCTGAGCAGCATACCGCCATTTTCAAAATCTTGAAAAAGCGGGTCCCATGAAATATACTCGGGAAGCGGAGCTGCGCTACTGAACTTGAAGAAATATTTGTCCTCCTCCAACACTTATCGCACCTAAGCCACAAGAGAAGTTGCTGCTATACTGGCGGCAACCAATCAGAAAGTGGTTAGTGCTGCGTTAGTGGCGGAAGAGAGGATGATGATGAAACCGGCCCGGCTGCGGCAAGTGAAGTCGGCGACAAGCGGGGGCTTCTCGACAAGCTCTTGCCCGGCAAGCCACGATCAGAAGTTAGTTACAGCTCCATAGAGGCGGATCTGTGCGATTGCGGAAAAGAAAAAAGAAAAAAAGTGCGGCGCCAGGTTTACTTTATCGAGTTCCCTTTTGCGGGGGCTAGATCAAAGGTACTCTGGTGTCGCAGAAGTTAACGTTCGGCCTACTCATGGCCTCAAGGAAGCTGCGCCATTACTTTCAAGCACATGAGATCATGGTTGTCACTTTCGCTTTTCGGCTGAAGGGGACTACTGAGAATCGGAAGCAGCAGGTAGGATTGTCGGTGGAGCCTTTGGAATTGTCAAGCTTTGGCCTCAAGTTTGAAAGTACTTCAACTATTGAGCGAGCTTTGGCAGGAGTTCATAGCGAATGGGCGCCAACACGGATGAAAGACTCTGGAGAAGAGCATCCCGTCAAGGAAGTTAGCAAAGAATGGATCATGTACTTTGATGGTGCCTTCTCGCTACAAGGCGCCCGTGCGAGCGTACTACTTATCGCGCCCACGGAGATCACCTCAAGTATGTGGTCCAAATGCACTTTCCCAAGGAGCAAGGAACAAATAATCTGCGAGTATGAAGGCTTGCTTGCAGGCTCGAGGATAGTGAGCTTGGGATCAAGAAACTTATTAATGGGGGTGACTCACGGCTTGTAAATCGCCAAGTTGACAAAAGATTACGAGTCCGTTGATGGAAGCATACATTGATGAAGTGAGGAAGCTAGAGGAGCATTTTGTGACTGCAAATGGAACATGTTCCAAGAGCTCAAAATGACATGCTGGATGGCACAGTCAAAATGTGCTGCACTTAAATTGTACAATAGGAACCGAGGATTTTTGTGCTCAGTTACTCGACCATCGTCACACCATCAAGCTGCGGAAAAGAAGAGAAGAAAGTTACTGCCGCGACCACTTCGAGAGAGCTCCCGGACTGCCGCCAGAAAGGTTCAGGATCAACACAAAAAGTCTTTGAGGAGATCTGCTCCGACAAGCCCTAAGGCTTGTTTACGTTGAAGCAACGCTCCGGCAAAGCGTGTCCCGACACGCTTCTTTGGGAGCATCACTTTCGGCGAGGATCCACGATCCTTGCCGCAGAAGCGGATGTTCTGCGGTAGCATTTGCGCCTTTGGTCCTTCTTTGTCCGAACCCGCGAGGCTCCGGCATGGAGCACCGCAGGTCGTCCATTTCGCCAGATGGGAGAACTTCCGAGGAAGCAAGAAGCGGCGGAGAAATAGCCTGCAATCAGGTATGTACCCGGTTTGTGCGATGACATCTTTGTCTGAAGAAAGAAGCGTCATGAGGGGTAAAATTGCATTTCCGGGAGAAGAAGAACAAGAGAGCTGTTGGCGGAGATACATGGAGGCATATGTGGCCACCACATTGGTGCAAGAGCACTTGGGAAGAGCTTTCGGCAAGCTTCTTCAACGACAGCCCTCCGGATGCAAGCACACAAGTAACCAAGTGTGAACATGCCGGTTCCATTCCAGCAGATTCATCAACCGCTCAAGCTCTCCAAACAATCCCTTTATCTGGCCATTTTAGGTGCAGGGGCTCGACATCCTCGGCCCTTTCCCGAGCTGTTGGGGGCTTTGAGTACTTATGCGTTGCAATCGACAAGTTCACAAAGTGGCACAGAAGTGGAACCGATTGAGGAAGGTGACGACCTGATCGGTGATCCAGTTCTTGGTCGATTGTTTGCGTTTAGGGGTCCCTAACGGGATCATCACCGACAACGACGCATAATTCCACGAGCCGCACCTTCATGCTGTCGTCCAGATCTTGGCACCAAGATCTGCTTTATCTGTTGCTCACAGAAACAGCGGTCAGCGAAGAAGGCCAGCGGCTGAAGTCTTCTTGGGATCAAGACAGAACTTCGACCAAGCTGCACAAGTCGCGGAAGAAATTGGATCGAGCGGTGCGGTGGTTCTTTAATCGGATCGGGGCAGCGCCAATCGAGCCACTTGGCGGACATCCTTTGCTCTTGTCTACGGAGGCAGGCGAGTTCTCCCCACGGAACTTCGTGTCACGGATGCATACGAGTGCCGCTTATGATGAGCTTGAGCAAGAAGCGGCTGCGACAAGATGTAACGCTGCTCCTCGAGGAGGATCGTCTTGAACTCTTTGTCTGAGCTGCTGCGCTATCGGCAAGCTTTGTGCCGCATATCATAGCCATAAAGTTAATGCGGAAGCAGGAAAGCGACCTTGTTCTTGGCGTGTTCAATCCGCAAAATTCAAACAAGTTGGCGCCGGAAAGTGGGAAGAGCCCTTATCGGATGAAAGCGAGTCACTAGGCCGCTGTCCGCCTTGAGACCGAAGATGGCATTCCGGTGAGCAACTCACGGAACATAGAGCATCTTCGCAAGTTTTACCCGCAAAACGCGATTCTTGGGACCGTTAAAGCAACCACCTTCGTCTAAACCTTGCTTGTCATATATAACCCTTTGTACAAAGCTGGGCGGCTCTGATGCGTAAATAAAGTTTATGCTGCACAGCACATCTTGTCAAATTTAATGCATCTTCCTTTCTTTTGCATATATATCGACACTTTGTGCAACACTAACCCCATTAAGCAATAGCGAACCTTGAGGTTCCATATCATTATTTTCTCTTCTTTCTTCTCAAAAAGAGACTCCTCTCCTACAAAGTTCACCGGGGAGGAAGATAAAATTGGTGTGGACGGCGTCGTTCAAGGGAATCTAACCTTTTGGGCCTTGAGGCAGAGGCAGAAATGCTAAGTTGCCAAAGTTTGAGCTTAGTCACTTTTAAATTTTGAAGTTATATTCCTTGAGCGTTAGGTGCCTTGTATGGAAAACCTGTGTCTGTGGAGAGGAATGGGCTAGCTGACTAAGTTAAGCCCTTGATTTGTTTCGAGTCCGCTCCAACAATACAAGTGAGCTGCAACCCAACCCGACAAGGTTTCTTGCGGGAGGCAGCACGCCCGACGGCTGGCGATGTTCCGCACTCGACAGGTGTGCTTGCTTGAGCAAGTTCCCTCAAAGCGTAGGGTAAAATCATACAAGAGGATATAACAAAGTAAAAGAAATAACATAGGCGATACCCGAGATAAAGTTATATTACAAGAATGACTTATTGTGGCCTTGACTAGATTGTTCTCATAAGCTGAAACGGCAATGACCAAGAAAAAAGGAGAAGAAGGCGGCCTAATCACACGCGCTCTGCCGTCGACCCTCTGACCTCGTTCACCTTGTCCCACGATGGGTGCGACAAGCGTACTGAGCTCCTCAAGATCGGCGTCCTCCGTGAGCTTCTTGGTGGCCAGCGGGGAGAAGTCGAGGCTTTGGGTTGCGGAAGAGGACCTTGACCGGCACCTTCTCCCAAGACCTAAGCGCCAGATTGCGCAGCGACTTCGTCCGCGGCTTCTTGGATCCTTTCACCGAGAGCTGGCTGGAGGTCGTCGCCGCGCCCTGAAAAAGCGTGAGCTTGGCTTTCGGCTGGAAATTTTCCTCAGCAAAATACCCAAAGCCCGCCAAGTCAAGCTCCACGACTCCTCGTCGATGGATGCAGCGATGTTGGTGAGGCCCTCAAGTCGAGCTCCACCGTGGTCTTGAAGGTGTTGCGGGTCTCGGCGACCCTCGTCGTGCAGCTCTTCGTTGCCCTTGAGCTCCTTCCTCAGAAGTCGTCTTCTTGCTTCTTAGCGGCGTCCATGCGTCCCCGCCAAGGTGGCGATTCAACTCGAGATCGGCACGCGAGTCTTTGGCGGCGTTCGGCTCCTTGATCTTCTCGGCAAAGCTGGACTTGCGGCTTTCGCCATAGGTAGCGTGCGCTTCTACCGGCGTTCGCGGCTGGAGTCTGGCAAACTCTTAGCTCCTCCTCTTCTTCCTCCGCCTCGGAGTGCGTCACCTTCTAATCCCTTCTAAATTGGTCTCGGCGGCCAGCGGCATCCTTTGCCTCCTTGGCGCCCGCCAAAGTGATTGCTCCCGGACGTCGAGCTCCTCTTCGTGGCTGTCCAAGCTACGCGCTTCTTAACCTGTCAGCAGCTCACCATCCGCTTGGAGCAGCTCCTCGGCGGCGAGCCTGCTGTTGCTCTTAAGCTTGACCTTCTCGGGACAACGCCTTCTTCGCCTCGTCGAGCTCGCCCTCTCCTCCGGCAATGGACGGAGGGCCTCCACAGATTCTTGACTCTTGAGCTCCTCCGCTTGTTTCTCTATCCTCGGCACCGCTACATGACAAGCGCTTCCAGGACTCAAGCTTGGCTTGCAGGCCTGGCCAGTAAGCGACACCGGCTTCGGAAGCGGTTGCTCCTCCTGTTCATGGCTCTGCTGCTTGGCACGTCGACCACTGCCGGCCAGCTGATGATGCTTCCAATCAAACTCCTCCCCTTCCACCAGGCGCCACAGGGCTTTCGGCCTTGAGGAAGTTTGATGCCTGCGCCTTCGCCCGGCCTTCAAGTGCAGCTTTGGTAGGGCTTTCGTCGGACCCAGCTGCTTCGTCGGTCAGCGAAAGCCCGGACCCGGCAGTGGCCTGGCGCTCTGCGTCCTCAGTTGTCGGAGGCGATCGCCCGGACCCTCGCCCAGCTCCTGCGCCCGATGGTGCTTGGCGGCTTCCTCGTCGGCGGGTTCGCCGCGCAACCTCTTTCGCCCGTATCGGCATCTTGGTGTTGCCACGTGCACCTTCCTCACGGTGGCCTCGGTGTCCCGGTCCAGTCCTGCGAGAGGTGGATCGAGATAGAAGAGGGAGGAAAAGTCAAGCAAATATCCAAAAGAAGAAAGAACATCAAAATAAGAACCCAAGGGAAGATCCCACACAAGGAGGATTACATGTCTTGAGGCCTCGTGACCATGGGCTCCTCCACGGTGGCTCGCTGGTTCCACCCCTTGCAGGGACCCCTCCCTTGCGGGGCGAGCCCTTGGGAGAATCACCCATTAGGCGGAGTGGTCCAGAGCAGACGGCACCTCCGGGTCGACCTCCGGTTGCTCTGGTGGGCTTGTTGCGCTCCTACATACAAATGAGTCGACAATCAAGATGCGAGGAAAAGAGAAGAGCACTCATCTGCGCCCCTAGACGGAAGAAAGTGAAAACACTTACTGGTTTGGGGGCTGTCTTTGGGGGCTATTCTTGAGGAGAAGGGACCGGAGTCCGTCAAGGTGGTCTCGGGAATATCTTACCTTCTACATCCTGGCCGGAGATGCGTCTCGATGTTAACCCACGAGGACCTTGAGCCCTCTTAGCCCGCCCTCTCCGCCAAAATCTGAAGCAGAACAGGGATTTAGAGAAAGCAAATTAGATACAAAGCAAACAACAACAAGGATCAAAAAGAAGACAAGTGCAGTGAAAGGCCTTACTCCTCCTCATCCTCCTCCTCTTCTTCGTCGTCGGGCTCCAGCGCGGAGGTGAACTCGGTACCCTCTGCCGGTGGTGGCGGAGGTAGGCTCCCTCTGCGTTTGTCGGAGCCTCTGGCGAGATCGAGGCGTGGCCGCCGGAAGATCCGCCTCGGTTGCAGCGCGGCACAGGACCCTCCAGCGGCGGTACTGCGCCCATGATGGAAGCGCGTCCACGCCGCCCGTGGCTGCTGGTCGGCCGCTCCTCTGCCATCTCTCCAGCTTCGGAGGGCGCCTTCTTAGCTGGAATTGGGGCTGTGCTAGGGCCCGCTGCGGCGTAAGCTTTCTCCCAGGCACGGCTAGCCACTCTGCGCCCTCGGCGAGGCTTCGCTCGTTCAGCCTCGCTCTCCCCTCGTCGCCGACCTCCCGGCAAGAATCTTCCCGGCCGGCGAGGCTTGCCGCGCCTCGGTACATCCGCCTCCGCTAGTGTAAGAAGCCAAACTTCGCCCATGGCGTACGCACCGCGCCGCCTCTTCGGCCTGCTTGGCTGCGATATACGCCATCTCGTTGTCGGTGGTGGCGCGCGGGTGAACTTCTTCGTCGGTTGGCTGCCACCTCCATGAAGTTATCGAAAAATTGCTGCACGACCTCGGCGTCGGGTTCTATCAATTACACTTATCCCGTGCGAGTCGCAATCAGGCATCATTCGCCGGATGCTATCGCGGCGGAAGTTGTTACACTGAGGGGCGAGGCCCTGCTGACGGCGAACCACTCCGGATGGTTGGCGTCATGCTTGAACATCTCCCTCGGCATCGCGTCAAGCTCCGAAACCGTGAAGTTGAAGTTGAGGCCTGGGCGCGGCCTCATGATATCCGGCGGGACGCCAAACAGCGGGCGGGCCTCCCCTCTTTGCGAAGCGATCTGACGACGAAGAAATCGCGCAACTTCCCCTGTTGTGAGTCCGGCATACTGAGCGAAGGATTGATTGGTGGCGATCGTCGACTGGCATCATCTGGCTGACAGGCGCTCCGATGGCCACCGCACCACCAGTCTGCTGCGGCTTGGTGAATGGCGGCAGATTGGCATCTGCAGATCCGGCACCACTCGCCCTCCACTCGTCCCACTAACTGCGGGCTTCGCGCGTCAAAGTACACCTCCTTCATGCCCATCCGGGAGGTCCAGGCGATTCCGCCCGGCGATGGCTCCACTTTCGGCCGAGGGAAATAATAGCGAAAAAGAGCAACATTGGGGAGGATGCCGACAAAGTTCTCGCAGAGGTGTGCGAAACCGCCATGTCGAGCGGCGTTGGGGTGAAATCAAGAAGATGAAACCCGTAAGTGTTCATGATGTCGCAAATAAATCAGATTAAGTGGGAGAGCCCAGCATTAGAAAGAACACGGAAAGAAGTAGTACCCTCTGGGCGCTTTTCGATTTGGAAGCCTCGGAGAAAGCAGCAGCGTCTTGCGGATGCATCCGTGTCTCCGTCGACCAGAAGAGTAGAACTCATTTCGCGGCGCCTCCCGGAGTTGCTTTCGGGGAGGAAAAGCACATGCTTCTTGCCTTGCGCCTCGAGCTCAGTAGCCTCGGCCGACTTCGCAGCCTTGAAGCCGCCTTAGCCGACCAGTCTTGAGCCATGGCGAGAAGCGATTGGGGAAAGGCGAAAGCGGCCTGGCAGCAGCGATGATAGGAAGCGGGCCTCTCTTCGACTCGGGAAGTGGAGGGGGCGGTAGCTTCCGGAGAAAGGCGCAAGTGGCGAAAGTGGGAACGCGACCCCTTCCTCTGCTTATAAGCGAGGATCACGAGCGTTATGCATTTCCGGAGTTAAGTATTGACCACGTTCTCTTGCAGCGCGCTTAATTGACCGCGTGCCATTGCGAGAGGCGCGGTGGATCTGAATGGGTTTTGCGTGGACCCGGGCGGCGCGTGCCATTACTGTTGTTTTGAGCTGGCCCAACAACGCTTCGGCACGATGTATGGCCGAGGCAGAGCTCTCTGTCGGTGTAATACCTTAGGGGTACCGTACCCGAACTTGTCTGCAGGCCGATCGCAACACCGGCCAGCGGCACAAGCTTGTCGAGGCGCCGCCAAGACCCTCGTCATTTCCTATTACTGCCATTCAAGAACAAAGTGTCGACCAAGTAGAAAGGCCCGGCAAGAAGAGCTTGCCGGGAAGAACAAACCCGGCAAAGAGGAGCTTGCGGGAAGGCCACAAAGCGCTTCTAGGAGACTTCGCGGCGCCCGCGTGTCCGACAAGGCAAACGGCCTTACAAGCTTACGCAACCCGACAAGAAGAGATGTGGCGGCTTGCGCGGCAAGGCGCTCCCTCACGCTGCCAAGCTCCAAGAGCATCCAGCGGCGTGTCGCCCAGGAACATTCCGGAGCGCGTGGCGGTATTGTGCAGCCATGCGGTCTTGAGGTGTGCCCAGGAAGGGAAAGCCATCGTGGCGATCGGTGGGCGCCCCTAATGGTCGTTTCCTTGCCTTTGTTGGGGCGACAGGACGGGCATTAAATGCCCTTGTCCCTGCCGTCGAGAGTTAGGTATGGGACAACATTTGGACCTTTATTGTACCAACCTGCATTTTACTCTTCTACCCCCTAGATTCTGCGTTGCCACATCGGTAACCCCTTAGACTATAAAAGGAGGCCCATGCGCGCGTAGAAGGGGTTCGGTCCATTCGACACATCAATACCTACTGCGCTCCCGTTCAAGAGCAGAACAAATACAAACACAAAACGGCGGTAGGAGTTTTATCTCTCCGGAGGCTCGGCTGGGGTAAAAAAAAAGCGTCTGCGTCGCCTTGATCTTTGCTTTCTGCGCGACCCGCGCCCTGCCGGGACGAGAAGGGGCCCTCTTTGCCCCATAGGTGCTTGTTTATGACGTAGCCACAACAGGTTGCAATGTCACCTTTTGAGCTGAAGCCCTATCGCCTTGGATTATGAAGATTCATAAAGGCCACGAACTTCCTTTGAATTACAAAGGTGACCTTTCTGAACCATGGTAGCTCTTGCCTCCCATTGAAGTCCTCAAGCGACGGTTTCATCATCGATGATAATGGCAAAACGCAGGCTTTGTGATTGATGAAAACTACGTCCATTGGATGGTCAATTCCGTCTAGCTACATCTTACTCCACCAATGAAGATTACGCATGACATGACCTTTGCATAAATACCTCAGCCAAGCAAAAAGCCTCAAGCAGCAGCACCTAGGGTGATGGCCGACCGTGAGTTACTCCTCGGTCTTCATCGGAAGGTTGAGCATAATCAGAAATGGGTGAAGCGTCAATTTGCTGCAATTCTTCACAACATGACCTCAACACATAATGCGGTGAAGAAAAATCAATTATTACCTTCATGAAACCCTCAACCGCTTTTGGGCTGTTTCTCACTCATGTATATTCAGCGGAAGATTTGAAGACTATGGGTCTCGGGGAGGCGTTTGGTAGTGCGCACCACCTCGAAGAAATTCAAGAAAGTGAAGTTCACGATGGTGGTGGTTCTTATTCTTCATCGGCGTGGCCAGTGAACATGAAGATTTGGGCGACAACGCGTGACCCTAACTGTAACAACCAACCCGACAACTGGCGCTCCTCCATCGACTTGAAAATCTTGAGCGTTAGTCCTCGATTCGATCCTTTTAGTCGTTTGATGACAAGGGGAGAAATCTGAGTTAATCTTCAAGCGGGTTTATATTATAGGCGTTTTGTTAAGTTACAACTCGTTCTTAGAAACTTTTATTGGATCGAGTTGTAATCTTAAATCGATGGTGCCTTGATACTTTTGGTGAGTGCTCTCATGCTTTTGATGCCTTGAGCTCTGAAACTTTTGATGTGATATTCCGCATGCTTATTCCTCGTTAATATTATTGCATGCATCTTTGAATCTCATCGGGCACCATATTTCATCATGCATTTCAAATTCTTCATATTATATATCAAATGCGTGTATGAATTACAAGATATAGGAGATCTCCATGATTCAATTCTTCAAATGTGCATTGCCTCAAAGCAATTTCCTCACTATGCACATATTAGGGAGTTCTTCTATATCTTGCAATCAAATTCCTCCATATCGGTGTTACACTTCATATGTTTATCCCGTTGAAAACTTAACCTATGTTGTCATCAATCACCAAAAGGGGAGATTGTAAGTGCATCTAGTGCCCTCATTGATTTTGGTGTATTGAAGACTTATAGGTTAAATGGCGATCTTGATTTGTGAGTGTACATAGGTATATAAGTCTATGAGGAGTTTGATATTTCTGAGAGAAAGTCGACCCTAAAATGAAGTTCTTCAATTTGAAGACTTTGATATTACGAAGACTTTACGAAGACTTTGAAAGTGAAGAAATTGGTGTGACCTTGAAGACTTAATATTCATTAGAGGAATGAGCGTGAAGACTTTTGTTTTCGTAGTTTCGTTTTCTCTTTCTTGAGTCATAAAACCTATCACGGTTAAAGGGGTGAGGAAATACTAAGGAAAAATTTCCATGTGATGCTCAACTCAAAATCCTACACCTACCAATCCCCTTGAGTGAAGCCATTGGAAATCTCACTCTGATTCGGTCAATTTCTTGATATGAAGCAGCAGTTCTTAAGTGCTTGAGGACTTTACTCGGCGAGAGTTAAAATTCGCCATGATGTAAGATTGCCTACTGATGAGAACATAATAATACGAGAATTTGAGAGTCAAATTTCGGCAGATTTACACATCTTCTTGGCAGCTGTTCAAAATATCTTATCCACCTAACGGTCATATCATTGAAGGGCATTTGTAATCTTATCATGTCGGGCTGCTCCCTAGGCTATAAATAGCCACCCCTACAACCACTAGCTGTTTGGCTGCTCAAAGAAGAACTTGACACTTGTCATTTGAGAGCAACCCATCCTCCAAGGACTTTGGTGAAAATCATCAAGTGAGGAAAATCCCAAAACCAAACCCCACAAAGCCAAAGTGATTGAGCATCACTTGAAAGTGATCCTGCGTGGATCGGAGCTTAATACCTGAAGGCAATGCTTCTTCGGATGGTTAGGCGTCAAGGTCTAAAAGCATCCAAGAAATTGTGGATCACCAAGTGACCAAATGCTGTGAAGGTTTGAAGTCACTGAAGACTTACCACAGTGATTGGGCGAGGCCTGCATAGGTCTTAGTTCAAGGAGAATCACGGTGAGGGATTTGGGTGTCTGAGTTCTGACTTCGAGGCGGGTGTCAGAGGAGCGTGTGTCTCGAGTTTAAATACTCGGCCCGCTCAACTAGGCTGGCCTGGCGAGGGCCGCGATTGGAACTAGTTCACAAATCATTGTCTTCCCTGGTAGGCGGTTCTATTTCCTCAACTCTTTCATTTCCTCATTCTTGTGTTGAATCTTGTTCATATCTCATGCTTGATTACTCTTGAAGACTTTCACAAATTCCTCGGTTCAATTTCTTGATCTGTTTGTCTTCATCTTGCTATCACATGTTCGCTTTCCATTCTTTCTGTTTAGTCTTCATTTCATCATTGACTATGTGTATCTGTTATGTTTAGTGCGAGTACATATACTGCTTTAGTAGTTCTTCGTTAAAAATTTCCTCCAGCAAATTCCTCGGTGAAGAATTCTTAAAATCAACCTATTCACCTCTAGTCGATATAGCACTTTCACCGTGAAGTCTTGGCTTGAGCAGGCACGGCGGCTCAGATCCCGGGAGGCTCGTCGTCGAG